>OVBE01002713.1:0-29537 GCA_900406425.1 Iberis pinnata
TTTGCTTCCAATAAATTTCTTCTTCAATATATGCTTCTTTAAGTTTTCTTGTAATATCCAGTATTTCCGCTTGTGAAATATTATCATCTGTTTGTGCATCTTCCAATGCAGCTTTTAGATGCTCAATATTTTGCAAACCCGGTGGAACATTGTCTTTCCTCCATTTTGATATACGATTCCTTAAAAACCTTATCTTCTCATGAATTCCTAAATCACTATTTGGGCCGTAGCGCATCCATCCTTCCTCGACCGCCTCATGTAATCCTGGTTTTCCAATCCATCGTTTATCAAATCGAAATTGTCGTTTCCCATTCTGAGGGTGAAAAAGACATTCTGCCAAAATTGGTCGATGATCCGACCCAATGAGTTCCAAATATTTTACATACAAATACGGATAGAAATTATGCCAATCCTCATTGCCTAGTGCACGATCTAACCAACATCTAATCGTTTCTTTCTTTCCATTCACCCATCTTTCTCCTTTCCATGAAAACTGATTCCCTATGAATTCCAAGTCCGACATCCCACATGTTTTTATCATCCTATTAAACTTAATAAAAGTGGTAGCTGATCTCATTTTTCCCCCTTTCTTCTCCTTATTATTAGTAATTTCATTAAAATCTCCGATCATAAACCAAGGTGCTACTCTTGTAGAATTTATAAACTCCAATTGTTCCCAAACTATGTGTCGCTCTGATTGAATGGGATCCCCATACACAAAGGATATAAATACTTCCATATTCCCAACTATTGCACTTGTATCTATGATACGGTTATTTGATGAAAAAAATTTTAAATTTAAATCATCATGATAATAAATTGCCAAACCACCACTTGCTCCAATTGGATTAACAGTAAACAATTTATCATAACCAAAATGTAGAACAAATTTATTCAAATAATCAAAAGATTGTTTTGTTTCTGATAAAAATAAAATATCCGGTTTACATATTTTCCATAAATCCCTTAAAGTTTTAATTGTCAAAGCGCTTCCTGCTCCTTGACAATTCCAGCTTAAAATCTTCACGTATGAGCCGGTGGGTTCGGGAGAACCACCATCCCTTTCTTTGCTAATTGTTTCGCTTCCCCTTTCTTTTTTCCCTTACTTATTCCACCTGTTCCACCAGTAATTTTTCCATAACCAGAAATGGCCTTGTTAATCAACAGTTTTTTAGGTGAGAATAAAAATGCAGCCGGTTTCCTCTAAGGTTTTGAAAAACCTTTCGGATGAGCAAACTTCCTAGCTTTATGTCCTCCTAACATATTTAAATCCTCTATATTACCTTTTGAAACTTCTTTTTTACTAATATGTTTCTCCCTCATAGTTGTTTTAACCAAATCTACCGGTATTTCTCTAATTGATTCATGTACCAGAACACTAACCAACCCTTGGTCTACTAAATTTCCTTCGTTAATTGTAAAACTATCAAAATCCTTATTAACCATAGATAAATCTTTCTCTATAGAATGTACAGTAATAATACCTGGATTATCAGTCTCTGTGATACTCCCAGCATACTCTAGGACTCCTACGTCAACGTTTTCTTCATCCAATAAATCTTCATCATCCATATTCACCATACCTTTCTCTTTATTATCCACCTCACCTTCCTCCAACTTGTTATCCTCTTGCCCATTTGTTTCTACCGTTTGCAACAAATCTTTTGCAAATTCTTTACTTATTCCAAATTCTTCAATCTTATGCACATCCCTTTGGTTTCCGTTTTCTTTAGTCATCCCTAAACCTTTATCCTCTCCCTGATTTTCTCGACTCCACACCAAATTTTTTTGGTCCTTTTTCTTTGCATACAAGGGTCTAGGCCAAGTTGGTCTATGACTGCCATTGTCCACCTTTTTCTCTTGATCACCTCTTGAATGTTGACCCCCACTCTTTCCTTCTCTCTCATAACGAACTGGCCTGCTTATGCCATTCCTCTCCACGTTATCTCTTTTATAAGGAAAAGAGCCATAATTATCCTCAGGATTATATTCCAAAGCCCTCTTTGCTAATTTCTTTGGAACTTCCCACTGATTACCAACCGGGTTCCTTCCTTGAGCATATCCAACATGCTCTTTCCCTTTCTCCTTAGGTTTGTCCTCTTTTATCTCCTGGCAGAATTCACTTGAATGTGTCATTTTAAAGCAATGAGAGCAAAATTGAGCCATTTTATCATATTCCAGCCCCAAAGAGATCACATCCCCTGTGTCACATGGCATTCCAACTTGAAAAACCAGAGGCTTATAACCATCTATCTTCACCCGTACACTTCCAGAATCGAGATCCACATCTTCAACCTGTCCCAGGGCCTTACCAACAATTCTAAAAATATGATCCTCCCATAAATGGAGTGGAACCTCCAGAACCTTAACCCATATGCTCAAGGCAGTAGGATAGTGTGGCTCAAGACTTGGTTCCCATCTAACCAAAGATACCATCCACCCATCAAAGTGATACGGTCCATTTCGTAAAACACCCTTCAAATCTTCTTCATTAACAAAACTGAACTGGAAACGACCTGCTCCAACATCCAATCCAACAGCTTTCCCCTCTAATTTCCAGATCCTTGGAAAAAACGTGAGAAGAGCATCCATGTTTTGGAGTGCTGGATTCAAGATTCTCCCGATGAGGGTAAATTCAAACTCCTTAATCTTACTGCCCATATCTTTTCCTCTCAGAGAAATCATTTCAGTGAGTAACATCGGCCCCGAACCTAAACTGTTCACTGCCATCTTCTTATTGAAATCCAAAAACCAGTAAAAATCCAGAGAACAAAACTTCTTTACCAGAAACAAACAGAACAAATGAGATTGGAGGATGATAGAATGAAACTCTAAACATATATATGAGATTCCCTTATTTACGTATCTTGACATTAACACGTCTGATACCAAAAAAGGAGCCAAATTATACATCTTTCCTTGATTACCAAAGATGAAATTATTTTCCATATATTCTCCTTCCTTATCGGCCTTCAACACCATATCTATGACTAAAAATTTAACCCAAGAAATATATATTCCCAAAAACGAAATCACACCAGAGCCATCCATCGTAGTACCTTCCATAGTCGGAATAAAATGCAATCTTTGCCCATTTATGATACAAGAGCGTCCCTCCATCTCAATCACCCTCCATTTCATACCCAAATCCGTGAAACTTAGCCAAATATATCGCCATGAAACCATATATCTCACACAACTGTGAAAATAACATTTGAACATGCGATCCGTCCACCCAAAGCTCCTTATCACTACACTTGACAGCTTCCACAATACCCTTATTCTACTGAATCTTGGATCCACATATCGCCATTGAAAGAAGAAACCAATGAACCCAATTTTCAATTTCACCTTTAAATTTACCGAAGAAACCCTAAAAACTCTCGAAATTGGATCAATCTTTACCTCAATTGATTCAAAAACTGACGATCCAGGCCACCCATTCTGTAACCCCGACAGAATCGATGCTTTTACCCCGATCACCCTCTTCCTCACACTCAAAACAATCATCTCACCTGTGAAAAAATGTAACGTAGGGAAACACCATTTTTCAAAAAGGTCTCTCTCTCTGTCGGTTACCTATAACTCACAACATATAGTTTGTAATTTGTAAACTAATTTATAAATTCAGTAACTTCTTTTTTGAAAATCTCATCATGTTGTAATCAAGATTATAAATAACAATCTTCTTAAGTATATCTTTAGCCACTCCTTTTTTTTTCTTAGTGATCAAACTCTCCGGTTATATCAATATCATAAAAATCAACTAAATGATATAGCAAAAATATCTTTGCTTCCCTCTTTGAGATTTTATTCTTAAAATCTTAAAATATTTCAAAAAGCATTTTGATATTGCTTCTTTTGAAACATACAACATTTGTAATATGCTTCTTGTTCTTTATTTTCTCGTTTGAGCGTGGTCTCCACTTTTGCTAAAAGTTTGAGTTGATCATTTGTCACGATCGACTTTTTTAAAAATCTTATTTGATACATAAAATACTTAAAACATATTATATGTTAAACTTAATAATTAGATAAACAACCTTGATATATGCGATCTTTGAATAATGCGTAAGATCTTATTATATCATGATATCAATCAACGCTGGATTGTTGATTTACATCAAATTAACAAATATAAAGATTAGTCTTTCTCATGTGATAGAAACAACAATGACACAAATATAAAATATATATGATAAATAATTGTTTTTATTTTATTTAAAATATAATAAATGAAAAATATTAATAATTATAAAAGAAAAATAAAATAAAACGTACAACTAAAAGATAAACATAACAATAATCAAATATATATGATAAGATGAATTCATCTGATACCTTGAATTCATCTTGAATCCTTTATTCGATCATTATGCACTTTCTCTTGTCTTTCAATGATGAACTCATACTTATTAATTAGATAAACAAAAACTAAATGGTTTATGTATTATAAAATTTAAAACTAATAAGAACCAAAAATTAATCGATGATACCTTGGATTCTTCGATCATGATGCATTTTTTGTTATTTAATGTTGGATACATTGCCTAAAGAGAAAGATTAATATTAGTAAGTTTAATTTACACTATAATTATGAAAAATTCAAATTTATAATGCACAAACAAAAGAAAATATAACAACAAAACATTTCGATCATAACACTAATTAACAAAAACTTTAATTAAAAAAACTAAATTGGCTAAATCATAAAACAAATATTTTAATCACACTTACGAATTGTGAAAATCTTACTGAAAAAGATGGAATATTTTAGTTTTCTAGGTCATGTGGAATCTATATATATATATATATATATATATATATATATATAAATATATATATAATAAAATATGAAATGTTTTTGTAAGAGTTTAAATTTAAAAATATTTAAGTAAATCATTAGAATATTCTTCAATTAATTATATTTTTTTCTCAATCGAAATATTAAGGAATATCAAGATAAGGTACCAATAATATCTAAATTAATGAAACATTCCTAAAAATAATTACAATTTTTAAGAAAAATCAAACTAAGATAATAATAATATATAAATAATAAATTTAAATTGACGAAAATAAAGAAAAAAAATAGGTTATAGGATGAGAATCAAATCCAAAACCTGAAGTATCATTTAAAAAATCGGGTAAAACCCACCCGTTATAAGATTTGCGTGTTTCCAACAAAAAAAAATTGGACCAAATATCTTTGTAAATTTTTTTTCTTTGTTTATCGAAAGTTATATGTCAATGGTAGTTTTGTGAATATTAACTTTTTATTTTGCATTCTTGGAGAAACATGTTTCTCTTTTAATATCATATATATATATATATATATATAATAATTTTTTTTTGTAAAAAAGTTAAAAGAACTAGTTAAATCTAAACCAAATCGAACGACATGAATTTATTAATGGGGTGTTATTCAATCACTAATTAAATCAATTCTTTTAGATTTAAAATCATCAAAATTTAAAAATTTACAAGATTCATTTGCATAGATTTTTAAATATATGTAGGATTCAGTTGGAAAGATTTTAGAAATTTATGTAGTTTACCTTGGATATGAAATCCATATATTTGTTAATAGAACTCTACCCCAAATTATTTCAAGGGTAATACCACTACATATTCATATTATAATCTACAATTAAAAAAATAACATCTATGTAGTAAATATATTATTCTACTTTTTTTTTTAAATGTCATTTTATCATTTCTCCTTCTTTCTCTTTCACTCTCTCTCTCACTCAAACAGGTTATGAATAATACTTTTTGGATTTTTGTTTTTTTGTAACAAATGTTTTTGGATTTTGCTATTAAAATAAAATATATGTAATTTGTCATAATAGGAGTAGTCATATTCTTTGTTCAAAGCCATTACATAATTAAATATGNGGGGGGGGGGGTTAGGTTTAATTTTGGGGGTTTTGGGTTTATATTTTGGGGTTTTGGGTTTATATTTTGGGGTTTTTGGTTTATATTTTGGGTTTATATTTTGGGATTATATTTTGGGGTTTTGGGTTTATATTTTGTGGTTCAGGGTTTATGTTTTAGGTTTATATTTTGGGGTTTTGGGTTTATGTTTTGGGTTAATATTTTGGGTTTTGAGTTTATATTTTGGGGTTTAAGGTTTATATTTTGGGTGTATGATTTATATTTTGGGGTCTTGGGTTTCTATTTTTTTCAATAGTCCGACTATTACTTTCAATAGTTCGACTGTTCCTAAGTTTAAATTGTACAAACCAAATTTATTATTCACTATTTAAAAATTATATATCCTTTTAAAATAATTTTAGTCTTGTTTGATCCATAAAAAAATTTGTTTTTTTTAAATAAATTTTATGATTTTGTTATTTGAATTAAAAGGTTTATTTTTTTTAAAGAGATTGCAAGGGGTGGAGAAAAAAAGAAGGGAGAGAGAAAGAGGTGCATTCACTTGCGCTTGAATTGCACATAAAGAGGAGAATGAGATATCTTTGGCATTTGTTATTTAAAAACTAATTATACACTTATATATATATCTACCTAATTTTGTTAATGCTATGTACACTTTGCAAATTAACCCTCATTTCAAATCTATTAAAATACAAAGATTTTAGAATTTTTTTGTCGTTTGAATAACACTAAATTTTAAAATATAATATTAAATTTTAAAATATATTATAATCAATAACACTAAATTTTTAAAATAGATATTAAAAAAACCAAATATACGAAGAATTGAACCCTAATGTTTTTTTTCCAATTTCCTTTTGTTTTGTCATTAGTGTTGAAAATTTTAATTGCCGACTTGTTTCTGCTGCTTTTGCCGTTTCGTTTCCAAAAAGAGGAGGAAGAAGTCGCTTCAAAGATAAACCTAGAGATAAAAACACGGCTTCGAGTCACCATGGTAGGTTTTTGATTTCCTCTCCTCGATTCAAGTTTGTGACAGCTAGAAATATATGTATATATATATATATATATATACTCATCCTCATATTATATATATGGATTCTTGGAATATGTAAGAAGGAATCCAATTCAAGCGAGGAGAGGCTAGAGATTTTCATCTGAAGCGTTGTTTCAGGTTCTGTTTCTTGTGTAGGAACGAGACGCTGATGTTAATCTACGTTTATTGGATGCTGCTTTACTTTTTGAGTTTTGATCTGAAGAGTATTTGAAAGAAATAGGACTCGTTGTACTTGGTTAACAATCATGTCTGGTACGAGTATGTATAAGACGAAGCTTTGCATTTTGTTCAAGAAGAGCGGTAACTGTTCGAGGCCGAATTGCTCTTTTGCTCATGGAACTGCTGAGCTTCGTCTCCCTGGGGAATCTTCATTCACAGGTAATGATTTCTTTTTTGCATTTTCATAGGCTATTGATTTTACTTTTAGGTTTAAGTCTGTTAATGGTGGAAGGATCGATGAAGTTATGAGTACTTCTTTTGATTATAGTAAAATGGGAAAGTCTGATTTAGGTCTCTATGCTTAGACTTTCCTGGGCTTTTGTATCACACTATGACGATTCTCTTAAGTAATTTCTCGTGGAGCTTTGTGGTTAAATGCACTTTCAATATTTCAACAGTCTATTATTCCTTGTTTTTATATGATTGTATAGAGATAATTAACTCAACAGGTATCATCAGTATTGCAATTTTTCTTTGGACTTGGGTAGCTCCATCTAATGTACTAATTTGTTTCACTGACTATTCTTTGTCCTATGAATTCATTTGGGAACATGGCTGTTCCATTTGCAGAAAGATAGCAACTAACAGGCTTAGTATTATTTTTACCCGGGAGTGGAATCTGCTGGTCTTTCATGCTGAAATTTATATTGGTTTTCTTATTGCTTTTGAAAGCATATTCTTTTTGAAGAAAATCGATAATGGTTTTTTTCGGGGTATTTATTCTTCGACAACCTTGTTTCTCAGACTCCAAGATTCTGGTTAACCATTGGCTGTTGTTTGGAGTCTTTGGACTAAATCTATGCCTCTTGTTATGAAATCTGCCATTTATGTTTATGGAGCTCATGGTATTTCCATGATTGTTATATCTTCAATGTTCTCACAAACAGTATCTTGGATCAAGAAATTGAGGGTGTTATTGTCAGAAGGAATTGAACATCAAATTTTGGTGGATTTTGATTGTGTAATTAAATGGATCTTCAAGATTGGTAATTATTTTCTTTTGTTCAACATGATGCTGAAGCATTGTCAACCTATTATTTATTGATGAGCTATAGTGACTTTCACTTATTAATTGCACTATTGTGGGTTTTCTCTAACTGCTGGTAAGAAGAGGACATTATTATGTGGTCTCTTTGAACTGGCAAGTAAACACCATAAATTTATGTTACTCATTGTGTTCTGCTGTCTTATCCAAGTATTGTTGACTGGCATGGTTCTGATTATATGAAATGGAGTTCACATTTGTACCACAAGTATGCTTTACTGCAAAGTCTATTCTGTTTAATGCAGGCAGACGTCACAATTTAGATAATGACTTAAGAGATAAACTTGGTAGACAGTTTTCTCCAGAGCGAAGATCTTCTTTAGATAGAAGTGGAAGACGGCTACAAAGATGTAGTGGTAAGATCTTCAGCTTTGGTTCCTGGAGTTCTATTGATTATCTGTTAGGCACAACCGAGACTCTCTGTGAACCTCTTATTCTTTCTTTCTTCTGATATAACTCAAATTTGCAGGACATGAAAATCTCAGACCATTTGAGAAGCAAAGGTTTGCCTTCTTCTCCCCTTGCTTGTACTTCTGCTCATGCTATATGAAATCTCAGTGCAAATTTGAGGGCTTCTTCATGTTTTATCTCTTATTATCTCAGAGACAGAGACTACAGGGATAATCGCAGATTTGATGAACGAAATGATTATGCTGGTGGTCTGAAAGTTGGGAATAGGGTTGAAGACAGGGCAGAAGATGGGAGAAATAAGTTTCTTGGATACAGTAATGTTCTGGAAGAGCAGGTTTGAGCATTCATCTTCTTGATTGAATGTTATTGAGGACATTGTTATCTTTTTATTTTAGTCCAAAGTTTCACGAAATCTCTCTGTAAAGATGATGCTAAAGGTCCCAAGTCCAATTTGTTGTACATTTATTGAGTACGTGTAATCAATCTGACCTTTTCTCTGGGTCTATATACAGCTAAAAGATGTAGAGATGGATGTTAAGTTGCTTACTGATGACAAACTACAATTGGAGGTAACTATTTCATACAACAGTTAAATCTGATTGTATTGAAATTACAACTTAACTTGACAGCTATGATTGACACATTTTCTGTCCAAAGGCTTCTGTTGAAAGGAAGGCACAGGAAGCAAATATTCTTACTTCTAGGATCCAGGAGCTTGAGACCCAGTTGGATAGAGAGAGAGAGGAATGCAGGAGGTAATGACTATGTCTTCCTTGGTGTTTGCTTGAAATTATTTATGAAGCGGTGTACTCCCAGTAATTCAGTGTTGTTCGATCCTTTTGTATGCCAGGATTGTTTCAAGCACAAAGAAGTTTGTGAAAGAGTATAACCGTTTCCTGCGGGCACAAGATGATGTAAAGAGGCATGGCACTATCTCTTTTTGTCTTACCTAAGCATGCAAATTTTTCATTTAATAATATGATGCATTGTCAAATCTGTAGGTCAGAAGCCCGTCTTCAGAAGTTGGCAAACCAGCTTAGTTTGTATCTTACTGGCAATGAAGGCTATGACAGGGATGCAGACATTAATATTGTGAGCGATGAAGAGAATAATGGTCGGACTTTGAAAACTGCTTGTGATTCACCGAATGAGTTGCAGAATACTTCTTCATTGTCCAGGAAAAGGCAATATGTGGATCAATATAGTACCAAAGAACCAGCTGGAGATGGTAAACTCATCAGCACCTTTATTTATCTGAGTTAAACTATTTTTGGATTCTGTTGATAAACACATGCTATGAACTTTCTCATCTATTGCGGTCTTGATAGGAAGGGGTGAAGAAGAGAAGGCCGAGAAGGTGACGAGGCCTTCTCGTTGGAATATAGATTCTTCAAAATCATATTCTGAAGAAGAAAGTGGAGTGATGAATGATGAAGACGCAATTAAGAAGTCCTCATCAAAGGAGGACAATTGGAAGAGAAGAAGGTGTTCATCTGGCGCCTCTTATACTAAAAAGGTACTACCATCATTTCTGTGGTTTCATCTCTTTATGCAGAATGGGGAAGAACAAGCTTAATCTACTAGGAGAAAGAAGTGTTTCTTGTAATTACTTGGATATAACAGACTTTTAATGTCTGCAGGTAATGTCATCTACAAGCATGGCAGCGCGGGCATTTGGTGAAGTTGCAGAATTTGATGAAGAAAATCCTGAAGCAGCCAAAGAAGACTCTCCTATCCAATCTCTTCCTCTACCTCCTCCCCCACCCCCAGCTTTCAGAGATGCACATTCCCAGGTAAGCATGATTAGATTCTCGGGAAATTGGCATGAAATAATTGTCACAACAAATCTACTGTGTGCTTAAATTTGTTGTGTGTTGTGTGTTGATTTAGGGAGACGAGGAGGCAAACGCTGATATGATGGAGCAGAGGAAAGCCAATGACGTTGATTCCGTCTAATCACCATCTAAACCGCAAAAACCCTCTTCTTTTTCTTCAGTAATATTTTAGGGTTCCTTGGCGACATTTGTATTTTGTTCGGTGCAATTCGAAGAATCTTGTGTTCATGATCTTGATATATGTTGAATCTTCGCTTATGAGTAGAGATTACATAGATGGATGACTGAAAACGAGATAAAAAAGGACCTTCTCTTGGGTCCTTTTATCGAGAAGAATTCTACGTTATTTTCTCCCAGCAGCAGCGCTGGTTTCTTTTTCCCTTTTCCTATTGGATCTAGTGGCTCTTGGTGGTTCCTTTGGCGACTTCCTCTCTGCTCCGTTATGGCTGTTTCTTTGGTGTTTGTCTTGGAGGTTTTATTGGCAGCTTGTTCTTGTCCACAGTGGTCCGGTTCCTTGGTCTTTTCGGAAGGTTTGGTCATTTAGGGTTTCTTCGAGTTTGGTTCTGGTTAAACCATCATCATGGGATTTCAGGCTCAAAGCAGTTTTCTAAACTTTTGTGGCGGCCTTAGATTGCGGTTTTGGCAAAGCTAGTGAAGGGTCCTCCCGTCTTGTAGGCTGAAGCCTGAAGGTTGTGGTTTTTTATGCTACTCTCTCAGTAAGATCTCTTAGGTCTTTGCCTCCACAGTTAAAAGTTTTTTGGGGTGGTTTTTTCTGCAGAGTAGTGGCGAAGCACCTAGATCTCAACAATTTTCGGGGATTTAAAATTTTTTAGCATCTGAACCATGGTCTTATGAGTGTTTTTGTCCTTGGCTTGCCTGTTTCGTTCATTGCCAAAGTGTTTTGGCTGCAGTTGGTGCCTTTGTTAGTCTTGGCTGTTTTAAATTTTCCCTTTAGCTGGTTTTCCGATCTCATAAGAGATTGACTTTATGGGGATTTTGTTTCTTTTGCTCCTTGTCTTTACATTGTGGATATGGCTGAGATTTTTTGTTTTTTGTTGACTTGGCCATTTCAAAAAAATCGGTGGGCAATAGCGTCAAACTAGTTCTATTTTGCTGGGTTAGCAACCGTTGCTTCATTTCATGAGGTTGTTTCAACCCACTATAAAAGGAGGTTTGCTGAGCGTTTGGCATCTTTGGTAATCAACAGACATGCTTGTCTCGGTCTTATTTATTCGTGTGGGGTTTATGCACTTTAATTGGTGAGAAGATTGGTTTTCCGATTTGTAGTTATGCCTACCTTTTTTGGTTTGCAGTTTCCGATTTTTTTTCTGGCTTTAGTCTTTCTTGTAAGACCTTGGTATTTGTAATCGTTTAAAGTTTTAAAATCATGAGATGGAATAGAAAGAAGAAAACAAAAGATGGTGCGAAAAAGAAAAGAGTATGCAGACTAAGATTCAAGCCCCAAAGTGGTTAAATCGTGTACTTTGTTGACCCAAAAAATGAAAAGAGAGTACGTAGACTTTATATGTAGACTCTAAAAGAAGTTAAAGAACAAAAGCTACATCTTTGAACGAAAACAGCTAATGCAAGCTGAATTTGTATAGTAAAACACACACAAATTACTTAAAATCGTCGACAAAAACTGCAAAAGTTAGGAAGCAGAAGAATCATGCAGACATTTAGAGCAGGTGCAGGTAAATCCGTAGTCTGCAAGTGATGCTTGTCTCTCTTTGTAAGGAAGCTCCTCATCTATATATGAAATCGTCACCTGTTTACATATCATCAAACTCAAAATCACAATATTTTTTAAAGCTTGTTTATGTATAAAAAACATTCAAATTGTGTACCTCTTCGTTTTTGGTGATGCGTCTTAATGCAATAATAACAGCTTGTCCGTCTCTGTCGATTTCTCTTTTGAAGGCTTTTGCATTAGGGCAACATGAATGGTTCATACAGCTTTGTAGAGGGAAGAAAGCCGTTCCTACACCCAAATTATATGAATCTTTGGTTATATCACACTCCTTCCTGTTCTGGTAATAACGTTTTTTGCATCAATCCTAACCTTGGCAACTCTCTGAATACTCATCACCAAGAGCATCTAGAAACGGTCTCGTAATTTCCTCAGCTTCTTCCTTTTCTGCATCTGGAAGATCATCTATATACAAGAAATAGTCCTCTACTGGTGATGCTACCACCAAGTCTCTGCCAAATATGTAAACATATTGCGGGTAAAATTGATTGTAGATATATAAACAGTAACTGATTACTCTTACAGGTTATTCAGCTCAAACATGCCGATGATACTCCCATAGATTTCCAGCGAGAAAACTTTCCAGCGTCAAGGAATCACCCTTTGTGAGTTTTTTATATATATTACAAGGTCACGATATGATATAAAAGTGACTAAAGCGGATACGGGCTTCACATTCTTTGTCAAATATGGCTGTCTTCAGGAACTCCAAAGACTGCAAAACACTCAGAACTCAAACCACAAAACACTACAACGGTATTTACAACTGAAAAACACATACCATAGATGCAAGATTCTTTATCTGCATCCTGAAGGCTCCTTCCTCAGACGGATCAACATCATCTGGCAACGCAATACACTCCCACCACCTACAAACAAAATAACATAATATACATTGTAGACATATCACACAAAGGAGCCTGTTTATGTATGAACATGGGATTATCCTTGTCGTATGATATATGGATCACATGGAGAATAAAAGTAAATGAGTCATTATCTTCTTCAATAGTCTAGACTACCTAACGGCAACATCAATGTATACCTTCTTTTGTATCCAATCGATATTGGTTTCCACGCCTCCAAGAGTAGCGACTGCTTTGGTACACTCTTTTTTGTGTGTTTGTTGACATCTTCTGCTTTCAGTTTCCTGTATCTTAGAACGGTAAAGGCAATCGTCTACCCCCCCCCAGAACTGGTTAGTTTCTTTATTATATAGTATGCCAAGTTGCAAACAGGTACATAACTAAGAAAATAAACAAAAGTGAAATTTGCATAAGCTTCATAGATATACCTTGGCAGCTAGGAGGAAGATATCATTTGTGTCTGAAAATTAAGAAATGAAAAGATATTAATATAGCTATTAGCAATACAGAAAAACCAAGTTGAAAGAGATTAAGAATTGTTATTTTAATTATTACCATTGGCATGTTTAACAAACTCTCGAAGCGCCTCTCTAGATGTTGATTCAGACCTCTCACCAGTGCAAAGTAAAGAATGAGAATTTTCCCAATCAGACTTTGCGCATGATTCACTATCTCATATTACAACATCAGATTAGTGTCATGTTTAAAAAAAATAAAAGGTCCAAGTAACAGACGTTACCTACAGTAGAAAGCTTCCTGACATCCTCCGGGGCATGAAAGAGGAGAAGGCAAAGGAAACTTATCAGTGTGTGGTAAGGCCATTTCACCGTTCATCAGAGAAGTAACAATTTCTTGTGGAAGAGAATTGTGATTGGAACTGCTTCCACCACGTTGTTCCTTCATGTATTCATCAGATGAATCGGGGTCGCAACAACTAGAAAGACCAAGATTCTTAAAAAAGAGTTTTCGGCCAATTTGTTTTTCTATTGATCCAACAAACTGGAAACAGAAACTACAAACCAAACAGTCGACCTGCAATTTAAGTGTAATGTTATTCACAAAATCAAAGGGAAACCTATAGGCCATAAGAAGACAATAGCAAAAAGGATAGGGCACCTTGTTAGATGAATGTTGAATACCAAGAAGAATCTCATCTTTCAAAATGAGTTCATCTTCCTCAAACTCTGAATTAGCATAGACACCTACCAATGGAAGAATTCAGATTCTCAATCTACACAAATAATGTTACAAAATCCTTGATTAATAATCAGAACAAGAAATTGGTAATGGACCTTTTTGGTTGCTATCATTCTGTATAACTTCAATTCCACTGCATCTTCTACTCGTTATGAGCTGTTTCAAATACTCCTGAAACAAATTAAGACCGGAAAATTAGACAGATACGAGTTCAGCCGCAACACAAGTTTCACTTTTTTTTTTTTGGGGGGGGGGGGGGAAGGGGAAANGAGAGAGAGAGAGAGAGAGTGAGTGCCTGCACTTGGAGACTTGGAAGCGGAGCAAGAAGGGCTGTGACTTCAGTGGCGGAATTGTCGCTGATAATGTTAACAGAATCCATTAATTGAAGCGGCGGCGACTTTCTCCTCAGAGGGTGGTGATGTGCTTAACTCTCTCATGACTCATGGCCTCTTTCGGTATTTGTCTCTAATTATTATTAAGTACATAAATTAATTCATTATTCACTCTTATTAGATTTTATGTTTGAAATAGGAAAAATATATCAAAATAATCTCCAATTTTCAGATTAAGACCATAAAATAAACAACATTATCATCCTCCATTGAAACCATTTAAAACTTAATAGTTTATCGTTGTTTAAGGATGTTCTAAACTAAAAATAGAAGAAAAAACAAAAGAAATTTATTCAAAAGACTCAAATTTTTCACTGCAAATAGAAGAAGCAGCGAAGAGATAGGAAGAAAGGTGTTTCCAAGTCGGTTAAAGCAGGTCTTCAGTTTCTGGTGGGTCGTTGAAGAAAGGATGCTACGCTCTTAGTTATGGCAATACAGCGAAAAAGAAGAGAATATACCCAACGCATCTTTGCTTAGCGATCAGGATTGCTTCACACAGTCATTTACAAAAGTATTTTAATGAGGTAACCGAAGAAAAGTGTAAAATGTCACAACAGAGCTATTGCGTACCTCTAGATAATATAATCACCATTTGTTCTTTACTTGAAAACCTTGTACGAAGTTGGTCATACAAAAATTACAAACTTTGATACTTCCAAGAATATCGAGAGACAATAAGCAAAGCAAAGAAAAACATTTAAACATTAACCATAGCGAAATTACAAGTTTATGGTTCACCTCGCTTTTTGTTTGCATCAAGCACATCCAAAGAACTGTTCTATTGACTCTGAGGTGAACACATTCCGAGCCATTCGCTCTGGTTTCACTGCAGCTACGTGAAGCTGGTATTTTATAAACCTCTGCAAACAGAGAAGAAACAAATAAGATATAAATCAAAGTTGGATTAATCATAAATGACCAAACAGGTAGAGGGTTTTACAGCTAATTGTGTGCTGATTTCTGGGTTTGTATCAATATGCCAGTCAGGTTCTAGTTGTCTAACAAAAGAAGTTCTTCCAATCTCTGTACTACAAAACAGGACCTGCAAAATTGTCAAATGTTATATACCCAGTTCAGCTTTAATTAGCGTTTGCATGGTTCTATACAGATAAATATCGATTAGTCATGCTTTGCTAAGATTGTTAAGAAGCTGTTGACTGTTTGTGAAGAATAACGATAACAAAGCTCGACTGAATACCTTCTCTTTGATCAAACCACCAGATGTGAACACGCCTGCAGTCTCTAGAGCCTGTACAACCTTGGCCTGCATAAAGTGCTCCAAATGTGAGTTTCAGATATGAGCTCAAGGACCATTTTTATTACACCTTATCCATTACTCAACCTTGATCTATCTATACAAATATACATGTTATCACCCACTGCTCGAGTTTTTAGCTAATCAAGTTTAAAGATACTACTTTTATTTACTGTGCCACGCTAGAGCCGAGTACCAACAAAGAAACATCAATGAGAGGTCACATTGAGTGGAAAGGAAGTTGATGCTCACTTCGCTTTCATCATCAAGAACTCTTTCCATGAGATATAAATCACAAAACTTTGTAATCTCTAGGAGAACTTCCACAACAGATGGCCTAACTGTTGCTTGTTTCTGCTTAAATTTTGATTTTATCAGGTGCACTGCAGACACATCATTTTAATGTATAATTGAATATCAGAAGGAAATATTACTACTTGGAGTTCTTCTGGACTTGATTCCTCAAGAATGACTCCAAGGAGACGGCATGTTACCTAAAAATGCATATTAGACAAGAGTGAAGCTCAACAGGATGATGACCATGACCAGTGTTTTAATATAAGGCTAAAAAGAAAAAAACTGTAGCTCCAGGAAATACATCAGAAAATGGAGCACCAAATATCATATTTGCAGCACAACTGATTAAATCTAATTCACAACATATATAATTTACCGTTCTTCCTTCGCTAAGCTTCTGCCTAACTATCTGCCCCAGGGTAGGCTGCAAAAGGGAAGTTAAATATATAACAGAAGAGTGTCAATACAGGCAAAAATTTGGACAGAGAAATAGACAATGTAACCTTAACAGGTTGAAAGAAGTGATCAACTACATCTTGCACCGCAGCATCCTCATGAGGCGAAGAAATATCGGGAGGGATTGATGTTAAATTTGACTGAGTAGCAGAAGTAGAGGTTTCAGCGGATAGATTACTGCGTTTTGGCTGCCTTCTTTGACGTTCTGATGGTGTTCTTATTGCTCTCCATGTAAAAATCACAGCAATTGCAAGCCCCGCAATAGCACCAATAGATCGTGAATCCTGATTTCAATACAGTGATAGCAAAAACGTATAAACTAATTTCTCTTAAAATAACAGCAAACTGAATAATTAGTTTATATAATATTGAGAAAGATATTCAGCTGAAGAGCATTATATCATACTCCACAAGCTTAATTTGAAATATCAGGTGACAACCAACGATAATTAGATTCCAGATCCACAGATTCTCGCCATTCGAAAACTATAACCCCACCAGATCCAATTACGGAAACCGTTTCATAGAAACTGAAAAACGGGATGAGAGATCGAGATAGAACCAGATTGCGAATAGAAGTGGGAAAGATGGTGGACATCTTGAAGGCAACGTAAGCGCTTAACCGCTTAATCAACCCAATGATCTCCTCAGTAGACGATGGCGAAGACGACGGTTCCGCCATGTATGTTTTCTCACTTTCCTCCAATACAGGCAATGGTCTTAAGCTCCGAATAGAGAAATTACACATTCTTTATGGATATGACACGTGTTCATTTTGTACGTGGCATTCGATTAGAATGTGAGACCACGCTTTATATCGTAGGGTGCGGCGGATGTGATATGTATTAATAAAACCGTACATTTCTGTGTCTTGACTCTTTTAGGAAAGTTTTAGAAGACAATACAATCGAAGATTACGAAAAAAAACAAGAAAACACAATCGGTTTTTAAATCGCTATTGTTTGACCTTAAATGGGTTTTTTTTAAAAAAAAAATTTATTAAGACTTTTAGTTACACTATTTTCAATTATATGCCCATTACATTTTGTTACTCAAACACACAATTAAATCCAAAATTTTACAAACACTAAAACAAATTCGAAATAAGCTTCTAACAAGCTTAACATGATCCAAAATCATGAAAAACCCAAGAAATCCCTAACACAAAATTAGGAAAACCTTACTCCAACGCCACTAGCAACTTTTGCTGCAAACCCACCGATGCCACAACGGGCGGCAAAGTAGCCGCAGTTGCAACCACCACAATCACCCACCAAAACTACAACGTTTGGAGAAGAGGGAGAATTTTGATTGTTGTATACGCCACATCGAGATCGAAAAAGAAGAATAGGATTCTGGTGATATTCCAAAGATGAGTTTGCTTACCGTTACCGATGAGCTTGGTTTAGCGGTGGATCTCAGCGGAGATGGTCCCTCACCGCCACTTTGACCCATACATTTTTTTTTTCACCGGAAAAAAAAACCCAGAAAAAAGCTTCGAAGATTTTTTTCGCCTTTCGTCGGTGTCTTTCTTACTACGACGCCGTGGGTTATCTGGCCGGATAGCACCGCCACCGTAGCTGCTTCACCCTTGGTCGAGTTTCGATGAATCTGTAAGAGAGAAAAAAGAGAAGGACTTGAAGCGTTTATGGGATCGAAGAGGAAATAGACGAGGTCACCAGCTGGAAATCGCTAGCGACCTCGGGGACCGCGGTGCACGTGGTCGAAGCTCGGAGGAGAGGGGAGGGGCTCACCGTCTCTTCCAACCTCCACAGGTCTCAGATTAGTTTTAGGATTTAAATGAATTTAAATTTCCAAACAAAATCATGTTATTTTTGGATTAATGATTATAAAAATAGGTTTATAATATATAGGTGTATTTTATTCTAAAACTATATTAGGACCCTCGTATGATTATATATTTTGATCGATATTAACATCTAAGTTTAATTATTGTTAAATTTGTTTTCTTGTAACTCATAATTATAAGTATCAATACTTTAACTAGATTATAAAAAATTATAAGAAATAATTATCTATAATTTTCAAAAAAAAAAAAAATAATATATATATATAACCTAAAATTGAACGTTAACATTAATAAACATTAGTCTTTTGAAAAAATATTATTTTACGAGACATAACTTCTATTTTATAATAGTTAATAAAAATTCAGACGTATAAAATTTAAAGTTCAACGAACCACTTAACATAACAACATTATTGTTGAATCAAGATTTAACAAGTAGGTTTAAATCTTTGATCTTGTGGGTAAAAGTCACGAAGAATTTCATATATCATTAAGAAATAATTACATGGGTATTTATAGTCAAAATACATGCTCAAAACCCTAATTACATTAACTGAACCTAATGGGCCTCGAGTTGGAAGGCCCAGCTCGTCAGATAGGCCCATTTAGGCCTTGTCCTTCTAAGCCTCTTTCTCCTCTCGATATCGGCGTCCAGCTGGGCCTTAAGTCGAAATAGGCTTTTAGGATAGGTGTTACACCTGGTATCAACAATTAGTCCCCCCCAGGTCGGCGATGAATTCGTGAATCGACGGTTGATCTTCTAAAATAAAGTTCATTTCGGCTGAAGTGCATTAAATGCTCTCGCAGGCTTAGTGAATCGTTTTCGTAGGGGGAAGCTAGAAGGTCACACCTTTACAGATTCCCACGCGCAATCATCACGCTCCTCGATAACCGCCGTTTTCCAATAGTATAAATACCCCCTCATTCTCCATTCTAAAACTTCACATCTTAGAATTTCCTTGCAGGTAGAATCGCTCTCCCTTCTCTCTTCTTTCTCTCTCTAGAATTTTCAGCTCGGCGGTTAACTTGAATAGCTTGGTGATTTGTTCATCCTAAATTATGTCTACCTCCCGTATGAATGTTGCCGAATCCTCAGCCTCCCGTGACGACCTGCGTGTCGCCAATATGGTTATAGCTCCTGAAGACCAAGCTCCCCAGGGCAATTGGGCTTCTCCAGATGACGAGCTGACAGGTCTCGCACCTACAAAAAGTTCAGAGAAGACGATTCGAGCTCTTATCCGAGATTACCTTTCCTTAACCGGGATTCCAATTGTAATTCCTGAACCGCATCAACGACCCTGCGATTTCCCCCAAGGTTATGTGTGTTTGTACGAATCCTTGTTTAGAAGGTGCCACCTCTGGTTACCTTTTCCTAAGTTGCTAGTTTCATATTGCGCGAGACAGAAGATCGTGATTTCTCAACTTTCCGCTCCTTCAATTAGACAAGTGATAGCCTTGATGGCTCATGCCCATGAGTTCAACGTGCAGCTTGGCGTTAGGTATTTGGAAAACATGTCTTCCATCAATCCCATCGTGCAAAAGGGAACGAATTTAAACACAGGCTTCGTGTATATCAACTTCAAGACCCAGTACAAGCTGATAACCGTGGGTGCAGGAGACAAGATCCATGCTTGAAAAGCGAAGTACTTCTTCCTGAAAGTTGTCCCTGAATCTGTCGGTGATGTTGGAAGAATTCTGAAAAGGAAATGGGCAGAAACCTTTGGTAGATACCACCCAGGACCGCCGAGCTGAAACATGTGAAGTTTTAAGTGTTCTTAACTCGACTTTTTTTTTTTCTTGCAGATCTGCATTGCAACATTGGTCCCTTTCTGAGTAACTTTCTAGAAGATTTTGAAAGATTCCAAGAAGCGGGAGGGTATATGGCAATTCCGTTCATCAACGCCGGTAAGGGTATATGGCAATTTATCGTTCTAGTAGTACGTTAATGCGTCTAACTGTGACTTAAAATCCTTGTACAGCTAGCTGGGACCTCAAAATTTGTCCTGTAAAGAAAACTAAGAAAATGGGTCGCCCACCTCCAATCACAGACTACAAATCGAGCCTGGAGAAGTCTGCCTCGAGCTCGAAGAGGAGACATGACCAAACGTCTGCCTCTGCTGGTAGCGGAGATTTCTGCCCTCCTCTGGTTCGCAGGAAAAGGCGTCGATCCAACTGGGATCAAGATTCTCGAGAGGTGCTCGTAATTGAAGAGGCTGAAGAGCCAAATCCAGTTGCCGTTCCTGCTGAGGAACAAGGCTCAAAAGAAGAAGTCCCTGCTGGGGGAAAAACAACGAATGAGGGTGTTCCTACTGGGGAACATCAACAAGGAGAGGATATTACAGAGGGACAACTGGAAGTTCCTGCTGCAGAAGCTCGCGTCACCGACCTGTCTGTTGCACCGCCTGCTCCTCCTAGCGGGACTCCAATGACCTCTCAAATCTTGGGAGAGATGACAAGAGATGTGGAATCCCTAGATCCTAGCTTGGAGACCTTTGCTGCAGAGCTACCGGACCTTCTCAGAACAGCAGGTGGTAGTGATGATGATAGGGCAGGTGGAGATGATGAAGAGCAGGTTGAGGAGAAGGAAAAGGAGGATGAAGCTGCCGGTCATCAAATCCTAGAGGGAGTTAGCTCCCAAACTGAAAGGCAGGAAAACTCTCAAGGAAGTTGGACTTTCTCGTTTGTTCATAAGGGCACGCCATTTGCGTAGGACAAGCAAGCGTGTGCCGGTCTGGTGAACCGTCTTGGGGCCAATGGTCTGATCACTCCGACTGTAGATTGGATGTTGGCTCCAGAAGTGTATGAAACGTTGTCTTGGCAAGCTTGCAAGGTATGCTTGTGTCTTTATTTTTGTTTCCTACTGCAATTACAAGTGCTAACTCGGCATGTGTATGGTGGCAGACTCTAGCGACGACCAACAAGCTTGTCGCATTTTATGAAAATAAACTCCGGTCTATGGCCGGAGATGAGGGTGAGCTGGAGAAGTTGTCGAAACTGGTCGACAAGTACAGGTAGCGCCTTGCCAAGGAACTGACTACGCAGGTAGCTGCGCTGAAGAAAATGCTATGTGATATGGCGGCATCTTCCACCAACGACCTTGCCGCTTTGAGGGATGAGCTAAACGAAAAATGCGCTATTACCGTGACGGAGCTCCTCAAAGAGCAGGTGATCCAAGACCAGACGGGTGCTGATTTCTTCGAGTTGCGAGAGGCCTACCGTGCTCTCGAGAAGTTGTATGTAGCCGAGATGAAAAAGCTCTGACTCTCCCGAGTTTCAGAAGTTGCGTTAGCGCGGCGAGAGGCTCAGGTTGAGTGTGCAACTAAGCTTGAGAAGCTGAGGCGGCACGTAGAGGACCGGGACAAGGCTGATCCCATTATCCAAGAGTATGCCCAGGCTAAAGGGACTTTGGACTGCGTGCGGTTCATAGTTGACGAGGGTGGTGCTGTGCCACCTGAGATTATGGCTAAGCTCGAGGCGAATGTGGCGGGGCTCCAGGTGAAATACGATGCTATCGACATAACAAATGTCACGCCCGAGGACTTCAAGTTCCAACCTGCATTCAATGAACATGGTTCGAATTTGATCCAATCTGTTTCGGGGAGCTCGAAAGCTTATGATGCGGCCCATCCTGCTAGTCCATCAACGCTGAGGGGTTAGCTGTTCCTTCCGGGCAGCTTTCACAGTTTTCTTAGGATTGGGGTCAGCCTATTTTATACCTCTTGTGTTCCTTTGGGGTAGTTGTCGCGTTTTCTTAGGATTAGGATCTGTCTTGTGTGTCGGCATTTTGCTTTTGCTTTTGAAGAATATATGGTTCCAGATTTGCACATCTGTTAGGTCGTCGTTACTGTTTTTGCAAACCTTGTAAGACTTGGCTTTTGATAATAGGAATAGAGCTTGAGCTCAGTGTATTTTGCGCAATACTTTTTTCAACGAGTTATAGTTGTGATAAGCGCATCGGTTAATGATAAGGCAAAAATTTGACTTATCCTTGCTTAATTTGAATTTCGGCTGTTTGCCTTGCATTTTGTTTTAGGATATGCATATGTTATAAGTAGACATTTCTCTAAACCTTGTGCGAACTGAAAAACTACTCGATCAAAAGCCCGAAGGAAACGACCTGCAGATCGCCCCTTTTGACAGATGATCTGTGGACGAAAACTGTAGTTTCGTCAATACTCTTGGTTGGAGTTCGCGAGTCGGAAGTCGGCTTTTGAAGGTGAGAATTAAGCTTGGACGTTGTTACTTTGTACACACCCAATACTCGGCTTTAGGAGTACGCGAGCCAGGGCTCGGTATTTTCAAAATAGAGACTATAGCTCGAACACTATATCTTTGCACGTGTTCAGTACTTGTCTTTAGGAGTACGCGAGGCGTACCTCGGATTTTCGAAAGGTCTTTGGAGCCAAGACGAGAAAACTTTGATCTCGCCAACATCCCCGTCTTTGCGCAGGGTATGTGCGAGTTATGACTCGGCTTTGGTTTGTGGTTTTTTTTATCGTATCAGAGAGGTGCAGTTGGTACACCCGTTTATGCAAAAAGTAATGTAAAAGACGCCAAGATTGACCCCAGAGGTCGGTATATGGTTGGGAAATAAAAAATATTTTTATTAAGTGAAATAGCCGCACCCGGTGGGTTTGTCTACGTACCTTGTAAACAGGGATCAAGCCAGGTCGTAGTTCACGGTACAAAGGAACATAAGAGTAAAATCTCTTAAGTTTGGTGGCGTTCCAAGAGTTCGGGATTGGTGTTCCGTCTGTAGACTTCAGTTCATATACTCCTGGTTTGACTATCTTGGAAACTTCATAAGGGCCTTCCCACCCAGCTCCCAGTTTACCAGCGTTCTCTTCGGTGGTGTTCGTGTAGGTCATCCGTAATACCAAATCTCCTTCTTCAAATCGTCTCTGCTTGACTCCTTTGTTATAGTATCATCTCGTAGTTTGCTGGTAGGCATGTATCCGATAAAGTGCTCTGTCTCGGACCTCTTCGATGTCGTCAAGTGAATCGAGGAGCATGGCGTCATTAATGGCTTCATTCTCTGGCAACGTTTTTTGGCGTAAACTGAATACATATACTTTGGATGGTGCTAAAGCTTCGATACCATGGGCCAAGGAGAACGGTGTCTGATTGGTAGACTGGCGAGGTGTAGTTCGGTAGGACCATAGGCACCGTCCAGCTCGTCAACCCAACTTCCCTTTTTGGAATCAAGTCTTTTCTTTAGTCCGATAACTATAGATTTGTTAAAGGCCTTGGCCTGTCTATTTGCATGCGGGTACCTCGGCGTAGAGTGGTTCAGCCAGATCTTCCACCTGTAACACGGACAATAAGTAGATAATTAGTATAAATCGACGTATATGTCGAGGTTGTGGCTGGTTCGCCTTCCACCTGTCGTAAAAAGCCTGTACTGTTTTTGCGCAGAAGTTAGTGCCGTTATCCGTCATGATCTCGTACGGGATGCCATGTCGGTATATTATGTTTTTCCAAATGAAGTCTTGTACGTGCAATACTCATAGAGAATACGGGTCGTTAACGATCCTGTGCATAGGAATCATCTTGCCGATTTAGGAGTCTGTGGTATTTAGACATGAAACTTGTTTTGCTTTGACAGCTGTATATGATTCGGCTTCAACCCACTTGGTGAAGTAGTCAGTCATAACTAGTAGGAATTTGTGCTTGTTCGTTCCTTTTGGAAAAGGTCCGACGACGTCCATCCCCTACTTCATGAATGGATAGGGATTGGCAGATGCGTTTAGCGGTTTGGTGTGCGCATGGTTAGTCGGTCCGTATCGTTGGCACATTTCGCATCGTCTGGTGAACTCCTGGCTATCATGCAGCATCGTGGGCCAGTAGTGTTCATGCTTCTTTATTCGTAACGCCAGGTAGCGTCCGCTTGAGTGACTTCCACCTGCTCCTTCGTGAAGTTCGGCGAGTACCTTCTGCACGTCGTCTCCCGTAATGNGATGCACCGTAGTAGGATTCCGGATGTGGATCGTTTATAGAGTTACCCATCCATGATAGTATACCTTGCTGCCTTGACTCGGAGTCACCGTGCTGCCCATTTGTCTTCGGGCATCTTTCCTGTAAGGATGTAAATTGTTATTTCGGTTCGCTAGTCGGGTGGGTCATGTTGGTCCTGTTCTCTTTCGAAAGATACTAGCTCGTCAATGGCATCAGACATCGTGGTGGTGATACTTGGTGAGGTTAGGTACTCCATCGGGATGGTCCTTTTTAGTTCCAGTTCGTTTTTTGAAGCCATATTGGCTAGAGTGTCGGCAAGCGTGTTTTCATTTCGTGGAATTTTGGTGAGTTCGAAGCTTTCAAAACAGCTGGCCAATTCTTGGACCATTTGGTGGTATTGTAGCATCCTTTCATTCTACGCTGCATATTCTCCACTAAATTGGCTGGTGACGAGCTGGGAGTCGCAGAAAACGTGTATTCGTGAAGCGCCGAGGTTCTTCGCGAGTCGTAGACCTGCCACTAAGGCTTCATACTCAGCTTCATTATTGGATGCCTCGAATTTGATTCTGAAGGCTTGTTCGAGCACCTCGCCAGTTGGTGACTCGAGTTTGACACCTGCACTTGATCCCTGTTTTCTTCGTGAACCGTCGACATAAAGATTCCATATGCTTTGTGAAGGCGTGACCTGTGCCTCGGGTGGTATTTCTGCAACAAAATTTGCAAGAACCTGGGACTTCGAACATGTTCGATTCCGATACTCTATGTCGTATTCGCTGAGCTCGACTGCCCATTTGGCCAACCTTCCAGACTGGTTCGGGCTGTGAAGGATAGTACGTAGTGGCTGGTTGCTGAGTACGAAAATAGTGTGTGACTGGAAATAAGGTCGTAGTTTCCGAGCTGCGGATACTACTGCTAGTGCTATCTTTAAGATGGGTGGATATCGCGTCACAGCGTTGTTGAGTGACTTGCTGACATAGAAAATCGGCTTTTGTTCCCCCTGGCTTTTTCTTGACGGGACGCCGCTTACTGCAGCTTTGGATACTGCGACATAGAGGTATAGGATCTCGCCGTCTTCTGGTTTTGCGAGTACTGGAGGCGTGGTTAGGTATGCTTTGAGTTCGTCGAATGCGACCTGGCACTTTGCATCCCACTCGAAGCATTTGTTTGCTTTGAGCACTTGGTAGAATAGCAAGCTCTTGTCGGTGG
This sequence comes from Iberis pinnata, assembly GCA_900406425.1. Classification (NCBI taxonomy): domain Eukaryota; kingdom Viridiplantae; phylum Streptophyta; class Magnoliopsida; order Brassicales; family Brassicaceae; genus Iberis; species Iberis pinnata. The sequence continues at coordinate 25,647 of OVBE01002713.1, forward strand.
ACCAGGAGATGAATCGGTTTAGCGCGACAATGCAACCTGTGAGATTCTGTACTTCTTTCCTCGTTCGTGGTGCCGGCAGGTTGAGGATAGCTCTGATCTGTCTGGGTTTTGCTTTGATCCCTCTTTTGGTGACAATGTACCCTAAGAATTCACTAGACGTGACTCCGAAGGTACACTTGGCCGGGTTAAGTTTTATTCCGTACATATTCAATGTTTCGAAGCATTTCGCCATATGTCCGACGTGGTCGTTGGCCCTTGCGGATTTGACGATCATATCATCAATATAGACTTCCATTGACCTGCCGATCTCGTCCGCAAACATCTTGTTGATGAGGCGTTGGTACGTTGCTCCTGCATTTTTCAACTCAAAGGGCATTACCTTGTAGCAGTAGAATTCCTCTGTCCGTAATAAAGACGGTTTTCTCCCAATCTGCTTGGTGCATCATGATCTGGTTATATCCTTAAAAAGCATCTATAAACGTTAGGAGCTTGTTGCCTGTCGTAGCCTCGACTAATCTGTCTATCTGAGGTAGGGGAAGCTGTCTTTGGGACTCTTTGTTAAGGTCGGTAAAGTCGACGTACACGCGCCATTTGCCGTTCTTCTTTTTTAACGACAACGGGATTGGCCAGCCATTCCGGGTACTTCACTTTGGCAATCGAGCTGACTTTCAGGAGTTTCTTTACTTCGTCATTAACTGCTTGTGAACGTTCTGTTCCGAGCTTGCGGCGTTTTTGCTTTATCGGTTTGTAGCTTGGGTCTACGTTTAACTTGTGGCAGGTGATTGACGGGTCGATTTCTTTCATGTCGTCCATGGTCCAAGCAAAGGTTCCTACATTTTTTTTCAGTAGCTTGATTAGCTTGGTTTTAATGGCTTCGTCCAACTCCTTCACGATTCCCGTGGTTTGATTTGGATATTCGGCGTAGATACTGACTTGCTCAACTTTATCATGTTTCGGTGTGGAGTCATAGGTCGGCGCTGGGCTTGCGGTTCTGTCTGACACTTGTGATGTTTGCGTCCGATGTTATGTTAGGAAGCAAGTCCGAGCTACGCGTTGGTTTCCTCTGATCGTCCATGTTCCTCTCTTCGTTGGGAATTTGATGCACTGGTGGTAGGTTGACACTGCAGCCTTCATGGAGTAAAGCCATGGCGTGCCCAAGATTACGTTTAACGCCCAGTCCTGTTCTATAACAACAAATTTAACCATTTGGGTGGACCCTTTGGCTTGAACAGGTAACTTAATTGTTCCGGCGGAGGAGACGGTTTCGCCGCTAAAACCTGTGAGTGTCCTACTGCCGTCCTTGATCAGGTCGGCATTGACTCCCATGTTGTCTAGCGTCCTTTTGAAGATGATATCTACCGAGCTGCCTGTGTCGATGAGGATTCTAGCTACTTCTGTGTTTGCGATGATCAGCTCGATGACTAGGAAGTCGTTGTGAGGTTAACTTAAACCTTTCAGATCGGTGTCGCGGAATTCGAGTGGTGAATAGGTCGGCACTATGTTAGTTCGTTCTTTTTGTGCAGTTGCAGCTCGTCGTTCGGAGTTTCGTATAGATCGTACGGAGTCGTAGTCCTCCCGTAATTACGTTGACTCACCGTCTAGGTAGTGAGCCTTCCGTAGCTCGATCGTCAGGACTACGGTCTCGCGTTCGAGTAGGAGGTGCCATGTCGTCGCTAGTATGTGAGCTTTTTTCTCGAACTGTACTGACCTGGTGGGCCTTATCCTTGTCCTTGTCCTTCGTAGATGAGTTGTGCCACATGTTTCCACCTTGTCGTCTGTCATTGTTCCGGTTCTTGCTAGTATTAATTTCGCCGTCCTAGAACTTCCTTAGAAGGAGGGCTTGCAGGTGTCGGCAATCTGCAGTTTTGTGTCCGGTTTGTTTGTGGAAGTCACAGTAGGCCTCTGGGTCGTTATCGGAAGGTGGGGGCTGGTCGGCGCTTCTTTCGCTATCCGTGATTGCATAAGTGGTACGTCCTTGCCTATCTCTCGAGTAATATTGCCTTGGTTTCCGGGGAATTTCCTCCTTATCTCGGCTAGGCCTAGTGCCGTGGTGCTTTTTAGACATCGTGGCATGCTCTTCCTCTATCTCGATGAATTTGTTGGCTCGATGGAACGCGTCTTCTAGTGTTTGCGGAGGGTTGATGAGTAGCTCATCTTTGAACCTTGATTTGAACCATAGTGCCTTTCATAGTGCGGCAATTGCCCCCTCGTCGTTGATCATGATACGAGCTACAACTCCCTTGAACCTGTCAATAAAGTCTTTCATCGATTCGTCTTCGTGCTGGGATAGAGTCCACAGGTCGGTTGTTGACGCTTTCTTCGCGATGTACATCGAGTAGTGCTTGATGAATACGGTAGAGAGCTGTTGAAAAGTGTCAATGGTCCTTGGCTCCAGGCGAGAGAACCAATCCAAAGCCGAACTTGACAAGTTTTCGATAAAAAGTTGACACAATCCTGCATCTTGTTCTTCAGGTGAGAATTGAGCTCGTGCCGTGGCGATGGTGAAAGCTATCAAGTATTGGACCGGGTCGCTCCTACCGTCGTACCCTGTAAACTTGATTTTTGCGGAGTGTCGAACTGATATGTCAGTGACTCTTCTTGAGAATGGAGTTCGTTGAGTCTCCTCAATGGCGCGCAGGATGTCGAGGGCCGAGCTGGTGGCCTGGTGTACATGCGAGCTCATGATTTTTTGTTATTCGTGGATGCTCCATATCTCGGTATCCTCAGTCGAGCTCCTGAACCTGGTTGCGTTAGTGTAGTCTGTCCGACCTTGATCCCCGCCTGTAGGGGAGTTTGGTGCGATGTCCCGAACAAATTTCGGTTGATTGTACGTACGCCTCTTTCCTCCGTAGACGCAGTGATGTCATCTAGCTGTGCTCTTAGGGTTTGTGACTCCGCCCTTAGCTTGGCTGTTTCTGCCTTTTGTTCTCTTATCTGGTCTAGCACATCCTGCATGGTGATCTCCGGGGCTTCTCCTTCGTGGTCGGATGCCGTTTTGTTGATGTGATTGTCTTTGTTTGTCAGGTCGATGGTAGATCCATCCTGTGCTTTTTCAATTAATCTCGTGGTCATTGTTGCTAGTTGTCTTCTTCCTGTAAAGATGAATCGCGAATTTTTTCAAGCAATACTCCCCACAGACGGCGCCAACTGTTGAATCAAGATTTAACAAGTAGGTTTAAATCTTTGATCTTGTGGGTAAAAGCTAAGAAGAATTTCATATATCATTAAGGAATAATTACATGGGTATTTATAGTGAAAATACATGCTCAAAACCCTAATTACATTAACTGAACCTAATGGGCCTCGAGCTGGAAGGCCCAGCTTCTCAGATATGCCCATTTAGGCCTTGTCCTTCTAAGCCTTTTTCTCCTCTCGATATCGGCGTCCAGCTGGGCCTTAAATCGAAATGGGCTTTTAGGATAGGTGCTACACCTGGTATCAACAATTATTAATAAATAATAACAAGTGATTATCAAAATATTTAACATTAATATATTTACTATGATTAAAATTAATATTAACATGGTTTCATAGTTTTAACAAAATAAAAGTGTATATATTTTTTATTCTTCAAATTTTATATTAATCTTCTATGTATTCCATTATTTTAGTCTTACCATTTATATTTATTTTTGATCTCTAGTTTCGTGTTCATCATTATTGTTGTAATTTTGTGTTATAAGTTATCATATATTATATAGAGATAATTTTTATGAAATACTCTAAATCTTGATAGAATTATCAAATCTTAAGAATTTGAAATAATCCTACGTCATGTATATCCTCCACTTTCTTCTGTATATATAAACTTCCGTGAAAATTAATATTAAAATATTACAGTTTTTTTAGTTTTAAATAAACATAAAAATAAAAAATCTAAATTATATATAT
>OVBE01002714.1:0-29531 GCA_900406425.1 Iberis pinnata
CCTGTGGGTCGAGTCCAAGGCCAGCACCAGTAGGACTCCGAGCCGGAGGTTCGGAAGCTTTCTCGAGAACTAATACATCCCAACCTGCTAACGTGAGCGAATGTGCGCACGATACGCCTGCTATACTTCCTCCTACTATGATCACTTTCCCTTTCTTCTCCCTTCTCATCAGCTTCTTTCAAAATGATTCTGCTTCACAAATGTTTAACGATAAGTGTTTTAAAACGTTAAGTAACTGAATAGAAACTATATGGGCCTTGTCTAGGCCCAACAGTGAAAAAGAAAAAAGTTTCTATTTCTTTCCCTAAATATTATTTCCTCCATTTGAAATGTTTCAATATGTAAATAGTTTTGTTTAAAAGCGCGGGTATTAAGAAATTTTAATTTTTTTAAAGGAATAATAAAAAATTAGAGAGATTATTATTTTTTTGATAGAAAAACGCGAAAAGTTAAAGAGAGATTATTGTATATTATTTTGCCTTTAAATTTTTAGTAGAATATTATTTATTTAAATGATAATATTGTTTTGCGAGTTGAGAACATCTTATATTTTGAAACAAACTATTTTGACTAAAACTACTTATATATTAAAACAGAGGGAGTAGAACTTTGCTTGACAACGACGTCACGACGAATTGATTGATCTATGTTTGAGCTGGAGTTATAGACAAAACTCAGATGCAGCTTAAGAAACTTAACACAGTTCTGTTCCCAGTTCGTTACAATGACAAGTACTATACCAATGCAATTGCTTCTGGCAAATTCATTAAGCTTGGTTATGCTTCTTTGACTTAATTTTTTTGGTTTACGTACTACACTGGTTTTGCTGATCATAAGCTTTTTCTGGAAATATGATTTCGAATCATATCGGATAATGTTTTCTTGCGGAAATGTTATTTGTATAGAGAATCTGATTTGATCACATACATATGAAATATTTTAACAAAATTTTTAAGTTATACCTTAGGAACAAAATTTAAATAATACTATTTAGACATATATGAAAATGTCAATATATAAAAGAAGGTGATATTAATTATATAATTAATATGTAAATTCCATATGAGAAAAACTAAATAATAATATTTTAATTTTATATGGGCTTCGAAAATCTAAACTCTAGTTCTTTATGTGTAGATAAGTTAAGTTGCTTTACGATTTTATGAATAGTTATATGATTTGATACCTCTTATTTCGTTTTGATCAGTTCTTGTTTCAGATAATGATGAGTTTGATACCTCTTGTTTCGTTTTGATCAGTCCTTTGCTCAAATCTGAATCCAAAAAATGACAACAACACATGATTTTGAGAAACCATTGTTTCCCGTTTTGTTTGTTCATTTCAAGATATATTATTTTTATATCATTTGTTAAATTTCATTTTATCTCGTTTTTATTTTTGTGTCAACTAATAGATTTATAATAAGAAGGTATACACAATTACAATTACAAAACCGAGATTATCAAAAATACTATATACAAATAGATATGTTCTAAAAATTTCAGACACTTTCTGTGAATGTAATGACTTATTATTATTGATAGGAAGAGAGTACATTATATATTACAAGTATTAGAATAGATATGACTAATAATTACGAGAATATATTCTATTTATGATGAATGATTTTGATGTATCCTTGACATTCCCCTTCAAGATGGAGGGGAGTGAACCACTCCAATCTTGCTTCGCAATTCAAGAAATATGGTGGGAGACATCGGTTTATTCAAGGCGTCAGCCAATTGATTTTGTGTGTAAAATGTGTGACCTGAAGTTGGCGATTTTCCCTTTGACCGCGAATAAAATGATAATCGATGGAAATGTGTTTCATGCGGGTATGAAACACGGGATTAGCACATAAGAACGTTGCCCCTACATTGTCACAATACATAACCGGAATATGTGGGATGGAAACCTTTAGTTCAGATAAGAGATTGCACAACCAACCAATTTCTGATGTCGTGTTTGCAACCGATCGGTATTCGGCTTCAGTTGATGACCTAGCAACACCATTTTTTTCTTCGCAGTCCATGATATTGTATTCTTGCCGAGATACACAATGTATGCATTGGTTGAGATATAATCATATGTGTCTCCGACCCAATCAGCATCAGAGTATGCGTGGAGTGTGAGCGGAGACTTGGAGGAGAGAAAAATACCATGAGTGATGGGTCCAACGAGATATCGAAGAATCCGCTTTGAAGTTTGCCAATGAAGAGTGGTTGGTTTGTGCATGAATTGAGACAATCTGTTAACAACGTAGCTGATGTCAAGTCGTGTGAATGCGAGATACTGTAAACTACCAACAAGTCTCCTATAAATTGTTGCATCGGACATGATATCTCCAGATTTGAGTGTGAGCTTCGCGCTTGTTACCATTAGAAGTGTATGAAAGAGAGTTGGTGAAGCCAATAGACAGAAGATATGACCTTAGTTCTTCATACCAGGCTCTAGGAGCCTACTTTAGGCCGTAGATAGCCTTACGTAGACGACATACATGATTAGGTTTCTCACTATTTATAAAGCTTGGTGATTGCTTCATATATACTTCATCTTTAAGAGTCCCCTGTAGAAAAGCGTTGTTAACGTCTAGTTGACGGATAGGCCAGGACCTTGTAACTACGATATTGAGTACCAGACGGATGGTTTTGGCTTTAATTACTAGGCTGAATGTCTCAGTGTAGTCCTTGCCTAGTCGTTGATTGTATCCCTTCGCGACTAGTCTCGCTTTTAGCCTGGTTAAAGAACCATCAGAGGCATACTTGTCCTTCAATATCCACTTACAACCAACAACATGATGATGAGGTTGTCTTGGAACTAGTTGAAGCGTCTGATTATTAGCAAAAGCATCAATTTTGGCAGCCATGGCAGCACGCCATCTCGGATCTTTAAGAGCTTGATTTTCTGTGTGAGGTTCATGGTCAGCAGAGGAAGCAAAGGTGGAGGATAAGTTGTATTTGGGGTTCGGTTTGGAGATATTGTTTTTCCGACGAGTACACATCGAATGGCGATTCTGTGGATTCACAGGATTTTGTGCAGGTGAAGGATTATCGCGTGGTGTTTGAGACTAAGAAGAGACATATGGGCTAGGAGTAGGTAATTATGTTGGGCTAGGATGGTTATTGGGCTCGTTATAGGTAGTGGGTTGAGATAAGTTAGGTAAAATGGGTTGTAGTTCAATATTGGGTAATTAGTTTGGGCCGGAATTGGTAATGGGTTCAGTGTCGACAATGGGCTGAGAGAGGATGAGTATCGTGGGTTGTGTTTCAGGTTGAGAATCGGAAATGGAGACAGAGTTGTCGGTGGGATTGTGACCTGAAACAGAAGAAATAGAGGAAGACTGACCTTGAATGAATGGCAGATTTAGATCGCAAGACGGTGGCACCTGAGTCGGTAAGGCAGAGGAGAGCTGAACGTGAACCGGTGATGGGAGAGTTGAGATAGGAAGAAATGGAGATTGAGTATCGGGAATAGGTGAAGGCTGGGTAAGTTTCTGGTATGGGAAAACACGTTCATAGAAAGTTACATGTCTGGAGACAAATATTCGACCAGTTGAAGGTTGTAGAGATAAATATGCACTTTGTTTCAGGGAATATCCAAGGAAAACACACGGTGTGGACTTTTGTTGAAGCTTGTGAGTGTTATATGGTTTGATCCAGGGAAACGACAAACAGCGAAAGATCTGCAGTTTTGAGTAGTTGGGCTCGACTTGAAAAAGCTTCTGATAAGGATATTGATGTTGAAGAATAGGAGTGGTGAGTCGATTAATCAGATATACTGCAGTAGCGAAAGCATAGGTCCAGTAGGTGATTGGAATGTTGGCATGAGTGAGTAAAGACATTCCTGTTTTGAATATGTGTCGATGTTTGCGCTCAGAGATCCCGTTGTGTTCGGGAGTATGCGGCGGAGACGTGAAGTGAGAGATTCCATAAGTTGCGAGATATGATTTTAGAGCCACAAATTCTCCTCCATTATCATAATATAAGGTGCCAATTCTTTGCTGGAACTTATTCTCAACAAGTGCTTTGAATGGGATGAACACCTCTTTTACTTGGAACTTCTTTTGAAGCGGATAGAACCATGAATAACGGGTGAAGTGATCGACTAGAACCAGGTAGTATATACAGTTTTCTATGGTTGTGATAGGCGAGGTCCAGAGATCTGTAAATACAAATTGTAGTGGTCTGGTAGAAAAATGGAAGTGTTTGAAAAGGGTAACTTGTAACTTTTATCAAGAGAACAGTCTACATAAAGTGTTTTCTGATACAAAATTGCAGATAAATAAAGAAAAAAGAGAGATTATTTTCTTAAGTGTTTGAGTAGAAGGGTTGCCTAAACGGTAATGCCATTCATCAAGTGTTGCAGGTTTGGTGATGGATATGGAGTAAGTAGATGGATAGGTGGAAAATGACGCCATACGTACAACTCTCCTTCAGCCTTGCCGTGAATCAAAGGTGTCCTCGACTTGAGATCATTCACCTGAAAGTGATTAGGAAAGAATTCCACTGTTACTTTGTTTGTGTTACACAGTTTATAAATAGAGATGAGATTTTTACGAAGGCTGGGAACTAATAAAACATTGGACAGTAAAAGTTTTTGAGAGTTGGAGTTTAAATACAAGGAACCAGAGTGGGAGATGGCAAGGTTAGAACCATCAGCAAGCAAAACAAAGTCTTCACCATTGTATGGTTGATGCGATGCTAAGTTGTCCAGGTCAGCAGTCATGTGGTGAGTAGCACCACTGTCCAAAAGCCAAAAAGTGGAGCTTGCATTGGTGGCAGTTGCATGATTTGCTTTAGGCTGCCACGGCGTAGAAGAGTTGCGGCCAGAGTTGTTGTAAGTGTTTTGACCTTGAAACTGTGGGCATCTCTTTGCATTATGACCATATGTCCCACAAAGCTGACATTTACCTTGATAACCCTTGGATTGTTGGTTGGTATTGCGTGACTCATAATTGTTGTATGACAGGTTTGGTGGAGAATAATGCTGGGAGGAGGACTTCCAATTCTGTCTAGGACGCTGCTCTTGACAAGGCTGAAAGGGTTGATTGCGATGTGTGGTAACACTCGCAAACACATGAGCAACAGCTAAGTGATGAGCAGAGGACAAAATGTTAACTTCTTGATTAAGGAGCTTCTCATGAACCTCTAGAAGTGTAGGAGAACGTTCACGTCCTTCGAGTTGGTCAATGGTGGTTTTGTAGTCCTCGCGGAGCCCTTGATAAATGAACTCGAGTTGACCTTCATGCTCAACAGGTTTTCCAAGTAAGGCCAATTGATCAAACTTGGTTGTAAGACTCTGAATGTATTCATCAATAGTCTTTGTTACTTTTTGATTGTATTTCAAATGTTGCTTAAGTTTCTTGATGTGGCCTCTGCTGGGTTTGGCATAGATTGATTCCAAAATACACCAAATGTCAACAGTTGTTTGTGCCGATGAGACTAGGGGCTGGATAGCCAAGGAGATAGCGCCAAGGACACCACTGAAGAGGAGTTTGTCCTGACATTTCCATACAGTATAGTCTGGATTGGAGACATATTGTCCATCACGGGTAATCGTGAGAGATATAATTCTGGTTGCATCAAGGTGACTAACCAGCTCATATCCATCGAGTAGTGAACGCATCTGAAGACGCCACATCATGTAGTTGGTAGAATTCAGCTTTGTGATGTTGCCATATTGACATTAAGGATGGTGGTGGTGATATTGATTTCAATAGTTTCAGCACCATTGGAAGTCATGATGAAAGAGTGAAGGAGAAGAAGACAAAGAGAAGAAAATAAAAACAGGGGCGGCTGTTTTTGAAAAATTAGGTTTTAGAAAGCTAGTTTTGATACCATGTGAATGTAATGACTTATTATTATTATTATTATTGATAGGAAGAGAGTACATCATATATTACAAGTATAAGAATATATACGATATGGAGAATATATTCTATTTATGATGATTGATCTTGATGTATCTTTAATACTCTCAACTTATTTCAAAATATTATAAAATATGTTTGTTCTAAAAATCATAAATTTTAAAAAACTTATAAAGTATATTTATCCTAAAAATTACATTTTTAAAAATTTAAATTTAAATTTAAACCCTAAACCTTAAACATGTTGACAAAAAAATTTAATCACAATATTAAATTTCATTCCCTTCAAAACTAAACCATAAACAAATCTGTTTAGAGAACTCAAAACTAAGAATATAAATTCTAAAACATTAAAACTCGATTTAAAATTTGTGGTATTTTTGAAGTAAAAATATTTTAAATAGTATATATGGAAATATTTAAAGCTTAGAATTTTTCGAATATGAATTTTATATATATATATATATATATATATTTTTATGAAATTGCTCATACAAATTAGGTAACTAGAATTAAGTACATAAAATCTGAAATTTTAAAACACTATGAAAAATCAAAATAATGTAATAATCAAACTATAGGCTTCTATAACCAATTTTTACAATGAAATCGAATTCTGATAAAAATAGTTTAGAAATAAATTGACGAATTTGAAGATGACGCAAATTATGATCCATCAGATTATTCATCGACTTCCAATTAGATTTTCATATGTTATTTTAATATGTATAACAATTTGAAATGTATTTCTTTTAACTAGTCAAAATATGTTAAATATATATATATATATATATATATATTTAATATAAAAAATAGTATTTCGTGACGGATGTACAGAATCGGTCAGGAAATACTAGTTTAGGGTCTGAATCCCTAAACCTTAAATAAACATACAAATTAATGTTAGCAACCATTTTAACATACTAATGAATGAGTTTAATCATGTTTCAATCTCATAAATGATTTTCATAAATTTACGAGAACATGTTTCATACTTGAATTGGTATCTCGATACAAAATCTAGATATTAATTTTTGAATATCCAAAATATCTAAATATTTGATATGCTAAAAAAACTAGAGTTTGAATGCAACATCTAGTATCTCAAATGTGAGAATTTTGTTTTGAAAAAAATACGTTTACAGCTGAAAAAGTAGAAACACAATTTTTCGTCGAAATTGCGGAAATATGGTTTTTTTCCAAAACTACGGAAACACAGTTTTTTGCCAAAATTGTGAAAATGCGGTTTTTCACCAAAATATCAAAAACGCGGTATTTTTGCCAAAAATCAAGAAAAAGCGGTTTATCGCAGAAATCATAAAAACGCAGATTTTTTCTGAAATCACGGAAACATGGTTTTTTTCGAAATCGAGGAAACACGATTTTTTTGCCAAAATTGCAGAAACATTGATTTTCGTCGAAATCAGAGAAGGGTTTTTTTGCCGAACTCGCGAAAACATGGTTTTTCGTCAAAATCGACGAAACACGATTTTTTGCCGAATTCAGAGAAACACAGTTTTTTCCGAAATCGAGAAAACACAGTTTTTTTGCAGAAATCTTGCAAACACGATTTTTCCGTAATGGCGGAAACTTGGTTTTCCCCAAAATGGCGGAAACACAGTTTTCCGCCAAAGTGGGGGAAAACACGGTTTTTCGTCGAAATCATGTAAACGCGATTTTTCGCCAAATCGCAGAAACGTTGTTTTTCGCCAAATTGCAGAAACGTTGTTTTTCGTCGAAATCGCGAAAACGAAGTTTTTTGCCGAAATCACGATTTTTCGCCGAAAACGCGGTTATTCGCGAAAACGTAGTTTTCATCGTAATTTTGCATACACGGTTTTTCGACGAAACACAATTTTTCGTAGAAATTGTGGAAACGCGGTTTTTTCCCGAAATAATGGAAATGCGGTTTTTCACAAAAATAACGGAAATGCGATTTTTCGCCAAAATCATATAAACGCTTTTTTCGTCGAAAACACAGTTTTTCGCCAAAATCGCAAAAATGCGGTTTTTCGTCGAAATAGCGGAAATGCGGTTTTTCGTCGAAATAGCGGAAATGCGATTTTTCGTCGAAATAGCGGAAATGCGGTTTTTCGCGAAAATGCAGTTTTTTCCCAAAAACGTGCAAACCCGGTTTTTCGCCGAAATCGCGGATATGCGATTTTTCGCTGAAATGGCAAAACACAGTTTTTCCCATAATTTTTGGAAACGCGATTTTTCTAATAAAAATTTAGTGTTGTTTTTTTACAAAATGTATATGGATATTTTAACAAATGCAGAAACGAACAAAATTGCATCTAGATGTAATATCAAGATATCAAATACATATTTGAAAACGAACAACATCTTGATGCAATATCTAGATGTTGCATCTAGACACTACATCTGGATGTTGAATCTAGATACAGAAACGAACGGGGCCTTAATACACCCACTATTCAAGTTACAGAATAATACATCGACTATTTTGTTTGTCCAATTTAATACACAAACTATCAATCCCCTACCCATTTTACACAGATTCGGTTACTTGTCGTTTAAAGCACTGTTAAAAAAAATTTTAATCGAAAGATAATTAAAATTTATTAAAAATCCAAATTTTTAAATAAAATTACAGAAAATCAGAAATTTCCAAAATAAATTAAGAAAAATACAAAAAGTAAAAAAAAATTTCAAAAACATTTTTTAATTTCCAAAATTAAACAAAAACATGGAAAATTTAAAAAATTGTAAAAAACATAAAAATCAAAAAAATCTTCAAAGATTATAAAAAATAAAAAATTATTATAATTAATGATGATTGAAAATATTTCATTAGTTACTATTGAAATATAAATATCTTATAAAAAGCTAATTAAAGATATAATAGGCAACAAATTTAATTGGATTAGTATTTTTTTTAAATACTTCAACATGCTCTGTTGATAAAAAAATAGCAAAAAATAATATCTAATTAGACCTATTTACTTTTTGGATTTCATAAGATTTTTTAAAATTAATTAAATAAATTTGAAGGAACCTTTTAATTTTTACAATTTTTACAATTTTTCAATATTTTTGTTCAATTTTTAAAAATTACTTGTTAGTTTTTTATTTTTTTGATGTATTTTGGAAATTTTTTGATTTTTTGTAATTTTAAATTTTTTTTGGTTTTTTAATAAATTTTAATTGAATTTTCGAATTAAAAAAAATCAACAATATCTTAAACGGTAAGTAGCCGAACCGGTATAAAATGATAAATGATCGTTAATTTATGTTTTAAATTAGACAAATGAAATAAAATAGTTGATGTATTATTTCGATGAAAATAAAAAAAGCTAGAATACATGCAATTTTCCCAAATAAATTTTATCATCTGATTATATTTTTACAAAACGAAATTTGGATTAAAATTGAGGATTATAGACCTAACTCACAAAAGAATAGCCAAATTTTATGTTCTTGTTCTTTGAATACATCTTACACTTCAGGCTTCAACACCTCACATATGTTCTTCTTTTCTCTCTCTCTCTCCCATATTCCTTTATCTTGTGTGACTTTTTCTCAGCGTTTTTCGCGGCTTTTATTTCTAATCCCCATTATTATTTTTCTACTAACAGTCCCTTTCTTCTCCACAATCATCTTCCTTTCTAGTTGATTTTCGAAAGCTTTCCTTCTTCATGGGTTCGGCTTCAATAGGTTATCAATTCGGAATCTCATCTCAATTTAACAGAATCTCCAATCCGAGGTCGGATGTTACTGTCTCATCGTTTCCATGTAAAATTGAAATTTCCAGAAAGTGCTTCTTCTCCACTCACAAGGTTAAAACTTATCTGATTATTTCCATAATCTCGTGCGCATTGTACTTCGGATTTAGATCATATTATGTTTATAATCTCTTATTTGATATCCAGGAATTTCCAAATCGAGCTAGGGTCTGTTCTTTGCCAAATACTGATGAGTACTGCGATGAAAAACTTGAGACGCCAATACTAGACAGCATTGAAACTCCATCACAGTTGAAGAATTTGAATGTAAAGGTAAAAGAATTTGACTGAAACTCCAAATGAGCTTGGAATTAGAATAAGTATGGTTTTCTTGTTGTAGGAGTTGAAGCAATTATCTGATGAAATTCGTACTGAGCTTAATTCTGTATTGTGGAAGACTAAAAAGACTGTGAACCCTAGCTTGGCTGCAATAGAGCTTACTATTGCTCTGGATTATGTATTCCATGCTTCAGTTGACAAAATATTGTGGGATTCTGTAGAACAAGTAAGCCGGTGTTTTTGAGATTCCATAAATTGATGGATTGATTTTCTTTAAGGTGTTGATAGCATAGTTTTGTGACTTTGTAGACATATGCACATAAAGTCTTGACAGGACGTTGGTCTATGATACCATCAAGACAAAGGAATGGTGTTCCTGAGGTCTCTTCTCGATTGGCGAGTGAATATGATTCTTTTGGGACTGGGCATGGCTGCAACAGTATTTCTGCTGGGCTTGGTACGTCACCTTTTTTTTTTGAAGAGTCATCTACGTATAGCTTTAGCTTATTGCTTGTTTCTGTTTCTTAGGATTAGCGGTTGCTCGAGATATAAAAGGAAAGAGGGAACGGGTTGTTGCTGTGATAGACAATGTGACAATAACTGCTGGTCAAGCATATGAGGCAATGAGTAATGCTGGTTATTTAGATTCTAATATGATTGTTATATTAAATGATAGCCGTCACTCTTTGCATCCAAATATGGAGGAGGGTTCCAAGGCATCCATCAATGCACTATCTAGCATCATGAGCAAAATCCAATCTAGCCAATTTTTCCGGAAATTTAGAGAACTAGCCAAAGTAAGCATTTCCACGCTCTCTTTATGAAATTTAGTGTTCAACAATTAGTATTTTTGATTATTTGCTTTTGCTGTGGATATTTGAAGGCTATGACGAAAAAGATCGGAAAGGGAATGTATGAATGGGCAGCCAAAGTCGATGAGTATGCACGTGGTATGGTAGGACCAACAGGATCAACTCTCTTTGAGGAACTTGGTTTGTACTACATTGGTCCTGTTGATGGCCACAACATTGAAGATCTAGTTTGTGTTCTCAAAGAAGTAGCTTCTTTAGATTCAATGGGTCCTGTGTTAGTCCATGTGATTACACAGGAAAATCGAGATGCAGAAACCGGAAAGAGCATCATAAAAGGTATATATATATATATATATACATCTGCTTATGTTATATTCTATAGGCTTATACATATCTTGACTTTGATGGTTCATTTTTGTGTCTCAGACAGACGCACTTATAGTGATTGCTTTGTGGAGGCGTTGGTAATGGAGGCAGAAAAGGATAGAGATATTGTTGTAGTTCATGCAGGAATGGAGATGGATCCATCACTTATCACATTTCAAGAGAGATTTCCAGACAGATTTTTCAACGTCGGAATGGCTGAACAACACGCTGTCACATTCTCCGCTGGTCTTGCGTCTGGAGGTCTCAAGCCATTTTGTATTATCCCATCTGCTTTTCTACAAAGAGCTTATGACCAGGTTTCACTTTTCTCTCGCATAGAGTAAGATTTTGTTGTAAAGCAAAGGATCTTAGAGTCTTTTGATGGTTTAATTAGGTGGTCCATGATGTAGATAGACAGAGAAAGGCGGTGCGTTTTGTTATTACAAGCGCCGGGCTTGTTGGTTCTGATGGTCCTGTGCAATGTGGATCTTTTGACATAGCTTTCATGTCATCCTTACCAAACATGATAGCCATGGCACCAGCCGATGAAGATGAGCTTGTGAATATGGTTACAACTGCAGCTTATGTCACTGACCGCCCAGTTTGTTTCCGGTTTCCTAGAGGCGCAATCGTCAACAAAAATTATCTCGTCCCCGCTGGTTTACCAATTGAAGTAAGTTCCAATCTGATCTTCAAATCTTTTCGCAGAGAAATAGACCGTGTTGTTGACACAATGACTGCTTTATCATATTAGAGTAGATTGGAAGAGGAAGAGTTGTTGTAGAAGGTAAAGACGTGGCTTTGCTTGGTTATGGAGCCATGGTTCAGAATTGTCTTAATGCTCACTCGCTTCTATCGAAACTCGGTTTGAACGTGACTGTAGCTGATGCAAGATTTTGCAAACCTCTCGATATTAAGCTAGTGCGTGATCTTTGTCAGAACCACAAGTTCCTCATCACTGTTGAAGAAGGATGTGTTGGAGGGTTTGGATCTCATGTCGCGCAATTCATAGCACTCGATGGCCAGCTCGATGGGAAGATCAAGGTAAACACACACAAAGTACTCAACTTTCTTTGGATTTGGATTGCAAATTTACATAATTTTGGGTTTTGATAATTTGGTAGTGGAGACCGATTGTGTTACCGGATGGATACATTGAAGAAGCATCGCCTAGCGAACAGCTAGCTCTTGCGGGGTTAACAGGACATCATATAGCAGCGACGGCTTTGAGTTTGTTGGGTCGAACTCGTGAAGCTTTGCTTCTCATGAGCTAAGCTCAAGCTTTTAAACAGGCACCATAATATAAGTTTTTAACTCTTGCAAAGTGAATGATCAGTGTAATTATTAAGTTTCTTAAAAGAAAATTGTAGATATATCACTTTTTTTTTCTTCTGATTTTAGATGGGCCTAAAAATGTAGAGGTGAAAGTTTTGAGTAATCGTTTTAGTTCAAAATATAAAACTTGCATTTTCTTATTTAAACGTAAGTTATAGTATAGATTAAAAAAAACATAAGCATAGAAAATTTAACAAATTCTAGATTTGGAAATGAATAATTTTTTTTTGGTAAATAGAAATATATACGTATTGTTATAAATAAATATATATATATATATATAAGCAGTGACGTTTTATATATAAATATGTAAACCCCATCGTCATTATACACGTACTTTAACTTCTAACAATAAAATTTATATATATATGAAAGTTGTAATTTATTCGTAACATCTTCTCTTAATAATTCTCTCTCTACCTTTCTCTCCTTTAATTATTAGATCTAAGAATTCACAGATATGTATTTTAGTTGTTTTTATATTCAAAGTTTATGATAATTATTAAATTCATATCTAGTTTACTATAACACGTTATTAGCACGATTACTCTATAACAATATTTTTTTTATTATATACCCTAGTAGAGCACATAATCGCATATATAAAATTATTTTTTTGAGATATCTAATCATGTCACTACTTAATCATATTGTAGTCAACCGCTTTGTTACCTCGTTAATTTTTATTTACTACATGTTATAACTATTAAATATTATTATTATATATATAGTGGTTGGCCGAGCCACCACCAATGGATGGGTGAGCCACAAAATTTTTATCTGTTAAATATATTATATTTATATATAGTGGTTGACCGAGTCACCACCAATTGATGACTGAGCCACCTGAATATTACTTGTTAAATTTTGTCAATATTACAGTTATTGTTTAATAAAATTATGTCACATGTGTATAAGTCTTTTTCTGCAAAACTGGTAAGTCTTCGGATTAAATTTTTACATCATCTTCTTCGACCAACGGTCACAAAAAAAAATATTCAAAAATTTGTACACTTTCCAACGGTTATGAACAATATTTTTTAATATATAAATACATTTTCATTTCACTCATTTTATCTCATCAAAAGCTTTATCTTCTATCAAATTATTTCTCAAGAAATTTCTCAAAATATTTATTCTCATGAATTTTTTCGTTTGATGTTAATCATTATATTTTTCATGATTATTGTTTCTATCTACGGTTCTTTTGTTGGAGAATTTACCGGTAGCAAAAATATTAAGAATATTATTTTAATCATGTTTGGTGTATTTCTTTTTATTGTTTCCGTAATGATTCATGTAAGTGGTTCATTTTAAAATTAAAAATCTAATAAAGTTTCATTTCATATTATAGATACAAATGGCTAATAAAGAGAAATTCCAATTTCATGCACTCAATATTACTGGAGCCAATTACATGTATTGGAAATCAAATGTCAAATTAAAATTGGAATCTATGAGTTTATCTGAAACTATAAAAGAGAAAAATAATTTGACTGCTAAAGAAAAGGCTATATTGGTGATTATCCTTCAGAAACACCTAGATGAAAGTATAATGCATGACTATGCTTATATTAGAGCTCCCAAAAAGCTCTGGAAGTCTCTGAAAGATCGCTTCGATCATTAGACACTTCCACTTGCTAGGGACGAATGGCAAAATCTAAGGTTCCAAGACATTGAGAAAGTCATGAACTACAATTTAGCCATGTTGTAGCAAAATTGAGGTGTTGTGGAGAGACTATAACTGAAACTCAAATGCTTGAAAAGACTTACACAACTTTCCACAAAAGCCACATTACCCTGGAACAGATGTACATGATGCGTGGTTATACCAAATTTTTAGATTTGATTGTAGCGCTATTAATAACGGAGAAAAACAATGAACTACTCATTAAGAATCATATGATTCAGCCTACTAGATCTAAATCATTTCCCGAAGTGAATTTTATAGAACACTTCGAGGGTACATTACACCTCAATATTGCTGCTGATTTTGTGAATGATTCTGACGGGGCTAACCACACTGATAATCGAGTTGCATGTAATGAGACTCACGAATAGTCTCCAATATGCCATTAATAATGACTATGTATTTCAACCGTTTGTTTTAATAATAATGTTTTCTAAAAGTTTGATGTTTAACTATTGTGTATTTTATTTTCAATAAATAAAATTTGATTTGGTTTCAATAATTTTTTTTTGACATTTATATATATTACAAATATGGATAACTATACAAATGGAACAACATCCCAGAAAATCCGTAGAGAAATATGTATACCAGATAGTGGAACCACACACACTATTCTGAAGGATAAGAGATATTTCTCTAATTTAAAAATGACAAAGGTTATTGTTAGCACAATATCGGGTCCGGTGCACCTTGTTAAAGGCACTGGTAAGGCCAGTTTAACGTTGCCTAATGGAACAATAATTTCCATAGATATTTCCTCATATTCTCCAAATTCTAAAAGAAAATTGTTGAGATTTAAAGACATATACCTTCAAGGATATGACACTCAGTCTGAAGCTGAGAATGGAAAGAAGTATATGTATGTTACTTCCAATAAAGAAGGCAAACGAGTTATACTCGAAAGATTCCAAGATCTTTCATCTGGTTTACATTACACTTATATAAATGCATTAGAATCGAATCTCATGATCAAAGGAAATCAAAGTGATTTCACAGTATTGCATGAACGCCTTGGTCACCCAGGCATTAGTATGATGTGAAGGATCATAGAGAGCTCACATGGTCATTCATTGAAAAATCCATGAGATCAATGAAGTAAATAAAATGACGTGTGAAGCATGTGCCCTTGAAAAATTTAGTTATAAGACCACCGCCAACCAAAATCGATAAAGAATCATCAAAGTTTCTTGAACGCATTCAAGGTGATATTTGTGGACCAATACATCCACCAGGTGGACCATTTCACTACTTCATAGTGTTAATTGATGCTTCAAGTAAATGGTCACATGTATGTTTGTTATCGTCTCGAAATATGGGATTGCAAGATTCCTAACTTAAATAATCAAACTAAAAGCTCAGTTTTCTGATTATCCAATTAAGAGAGTTAGATTTGATAACGCTGGTGAATTCACATCCCAAGCATTCAATGATTATTGTATGGTTACGGGAATTGAAGTTGAACATCATGTAGCTCATGTTCATACTCAAAATGGTTTGGATGAGTCACTAATTAAACGCCTGCAATTAATTGCAAGACCATTTATCATGAGATCTAAACTTCCAACATCAACATGGGGGCATGCCATTTTGCATGCAGAAGCACTCATTCGGATAAGACCAAAAGCATATGATAAATATTCTCCATTTTAACTAGCATTTGGCCGATAATCAAATATTTCTCATTTAAAGGTTTTCAGTTGCTCGGTTTATGTGCCTATAGCACCACCACAACGTACAAAAATGGGACCACAAAGAAGGTTGGGAATATATGTTGGTTTTGATTCTCCAACAATTATACGGTACCTAGAACCACAAATGGGTGATGTATTTAGAGCACGTTTTGCTGATTGTCACTTTGATGAGAAAGTCCTCCCAGTTCTAGGGGAGAAAATAAAGAGGTTGTAAAGGATATCAAATGGACTGTACCATCTCTGTTATACCTCGATCCACCAACGAAACAGTCAGACCTAGAAGTTCGACGAATAATATATTTGCAAAGTACATTTGCAGATACCAAAACGGTAACTAAATCCAATATACCAACAACAAATACACCTGTTCGAATTGAAATCCCACAAGAACGTGGGAGAGCATATGATACACGAGAGTCTAGAGCCCGCTTAAAGCGTGGTAGACCTATTAATTTCAAGGATAAAAATCTTAGAAAATGAAAGGAAGCTAAAAAGCATGATAACCCCAAAATGACTGAAAGTATCTTGGAGGAACCAACTCTCTCAGTTGATGAAAATGTTGATCAGGAGGGACCTGAACAAAATCATGAGAATTCTATCAACTTTGTTCATAATGGAATAATATGGAACCAAAATAAAGTCGATTGCACTGATGATGTTTTCTCATTCCTTTTGTCAAAGGAAATAAACGACGAAAACGAAGATCCAGAGCCAAAATATGTATATGAATGTCAAAAGAGACATGATTAGCTAAAATGGAAAGATGCAATGCAAGTATAACTTGATTCATTAAATAAACGAGAGGTATTCGGTCCTATTATACCCACACCAAGAGATGTGAGGCCAGTTGGCTATAAATGGGTTTTCATTCGAAATTGAAATGAGAAAAATGAGACAATGAGATATAAAGCTCGCCTTGTGGCTCAAGGTTTTTATCAAAGGCCAGAAATCGATTATGAGGAAACATATTCTCCTGTTATGGATGCAATCACATTTAGATTTCTGATGAGCCTAGCGGCTTATGAAAATCTTGAAATGCCTATCATGGATGTCGTTACGGCATATCTGTATGGATCATTAGATATTGATATCTATATGAGAATTCTCGATAGGTTTAAAGTACCCGAGTCAATAAAATCCACACCTAAAGAGTTATGTGCTATAAAATTGCAAAGAACATTATATGGGTTAAAACTATCTGGACGTATGTGGTACAATCGTCTTAGTAAGCATTTAATGAAATAAGGATATATTAATGACCCTATATGCCCATGTGTTTTCATTAAGAAAACAACATCATGTGATAATTGATGTGTATGTTGATGATCTAAACATTATTGGAACCCTAGAGGAAATACAGAAAGCATCAAACAATTTGAAAAAAGAATTTGAGATGAAAGATCTCGGACAAAAAAATATTGTCTTGGCCTACAATCTGAGCATTTTCCTAATGGTATATTTTTCCATCAATCTACATATACCAAAAGAGTGTTAAAACGTTTTAAGATGGATATGGCAACTCATCGTTGGGTCATTAAAAGTTGAGAATGATCCTTTCCGACCACTAGAGGAAAATGAAGAGATACTTGGTCCAGAAGTACTATATCTAAGTGCCATTGGATCACTTATGTATCTTACCATTTGTACTCGACCTAATATTTCATTTGCAGTTAATCTTTTGGCAAGATTCAGTTCGTCACGTACGTGAAGACATTGGAATGAGATTAAACATATCTTCCGCTACCTACAAGGGAGTATTGATTTAGGATTGTTTTATCCTAGAGATTCTAAAGGTGAAATGGTTGGTTACGCAAATGCATGATATTTATCAGATCCACATAAAGCTCGATCCCAAATAGGATACTTTTTCACGATCGGAGGCACTGCTATTTCGTGGCGTTCTCAAAAACAAACATTTGTGGCTACTTCTTCAAATCATGCTGAAATCATTGCTCTTCATGAAGCAAGCAGAGAATGTGCATGGCTCAGATCGATCAGTCGACACATTAGAGCGACCAGCGGAATCAATAGCGATGAGGAGCCAACAATTTGTATGAAGATAACGCAGCATGTGTTGCTCAAACCAAGGAAGGATATATCAAAAGTGACATAACTAAACATATCCCTCCAATACACCCAAGAGCTCGAGAAAAACAAAGAGAATGAAGTAAAATATGTTCATTCTTCCCAAAACGCTGTAGATCTCTTCACAAAGTCTTTAGCAACTTCGACGTTCAGAAAACATGTTTTTAATATCAGAATGCATCGTCAACAAGACTTTTGAGACGACGACATGTTTGTTTAAGGGGGAGCTTACACAGCTGTACTCTTTTACCTTACTCTGATTTTTCCCAACTGATTTTCTAAAGGAGGTTTTTAACGAGGCAACAAATACGTAACGCAAGAGATTATATTGACACTAGTGTCCAAGGGAGAGTGTTATAAATATATATATACGTAAGCAGTGACGTTTTATATATAAATATGTGGATCCCAGCGTCACTATGCACGCACAATAGCGTCTAATAATTTTTTTATATATACGTTCGTAAACGAACTTTGTAATTCACTCGTAACATTTTTTCTCTCAATAATACTCTTTCTAACATTTTCTCTTTTAATTATCATATTCGAAAATTCACGGATATAATATTTTAGTTGTTTTTATATTTAAATTTTATGATTATTATTAAAGTCATATATAACACGTATCTTATTTTGTTAAAATATAAATAAATCATTCACATTTTTATTATATACGATTGATGTATATTCACAATAATATTTAGTAATTATGATTTAAATATCAGTTTTTCTCAATTCTCTAATTTATTTATTTTTGTTGAGACTTGTCAATATGTCACATCCCTAATATACACATGTAGGTTCGATTTGGTGTTACATGTCCCTAATCTGGAAACAACATTACCCATACGTGTTTTTTCCGACTTCCTTTTTAATAATTAGGAAAGTGTTACTGTAAAAAAAAAAAACATATTTTTTTTATCACGAACCCTATTTGGTTCTTCTCCATCTCGAATCATTTCCTCTAAAAGAAGCTTCTTTGATCTGAATCTTGTGATTTCGTTTACCCTTTGTAAGATTTCTCTCTCTCTCTCTCTTTCCTTTCTTCGGTTTATGTCGATCGGAATTATGTAAAAATGTCCGGTGATCTGAATTTGTTGTGATTTAGCTGAACCCAGTAATCGTTGCATCTATTAAGAACCCTAATTTCGAGTCTTATTCAATTTACAGAAATGGAACACCATAGAACTGTCTCCGTCGATGATACCAACAGTATCGAACCAGAGCCTAGCTCAACGGAAGAAGATATTTCTCTTAACAGTGGACCAGCTATGAATCCAGAACTTTTAGATGCAAGCCAAGTTCTAACGAAAGTTGAATTGGATTTTGCTTTTGTCTCTGAGAAGCTGGTGAATCTTAGTCTTCTTACTATGCAACTCTGCACAAGGGAAAACGAATTTGAGTCCTTTGTTTCTGAGAAAGAAGAGGAATCTTTGAGTGATGATTCAGCTGAGAAGGCTTTGGAGTTTGATCTTTTGTCTTCGATTCTCAATTCGGAGGTGAAAGAACTTGAATCGCTTGTTGGTCATCTCCAAAACGAAATTCAAAGTGCCTGTGACATGATAGCTCCGTTTCAGTATGGCTATAGAACAGCTTTCTTGGATTTGGAAAAGAAATTGCATAATGCTGAACAATCTTTGGCACAGTTAATGGACCAAGTGGTGGAAATGAAAAAGCAATCTTCTAAATTTCAGAGGTTATCTTCTGGTTTGGGTGAACTTGAAAGCTGTAAGTGACAAACATATCAGTTTTTTACTCTCCTTTAGCCATGTTCATGAATGTGCTCAGGCTTTATTGAATAACTTTGTTTTGGCAGGGTCTAAAGGACAAACCGAACTGTCTCGAAACGATGGTGAGTTTGGTGAACTTAGCTCTAAGATCAAAATGCAGACTGCTGATCAGCAAAGAAATGTTTTGAGAATGCTTGAGAAATCTTTAGCAAAGGAGATGGAACTTGAGAGTAAACTTGAGAAATCAAGAAATACTGAAGATGAACTATTGATGAAGCTATATTCTTCAGAACATGATATTGTTTACATGGAAAGAGTAATCTCAGATGAGTATCTGAGGTGGCTTGAAGCAGATAATGCTTCTGAAGTCTTTAAGGGAATGTTAAAGGAGATGTTTGGAAAACTCCAGATTCTTCAGTTTAATCTAAGCGGTTCGATTAAGCGACAAGATTACTTGAAATCTGAGCTTGTTGATTCAAAGGAGCGTTTAGAAGCTAAGAACAAACAAACAGAAGGCTTAAAAGAGAGTTTAATGGAAGCTGAGAAGAAGATTATTCTGTTGAACACTGAGAATTCTACACTAAGTGAAAAAGTTAGCTCTCTTGAGGAACAACTGAAAGAATATGGGCTTCAAACAAAAGATAAGGATGCTACTTCTGGTGCTCTAACAACAGATCTCGAACATATCAACAAGGAAATGGAAGCTAGATTAGCCAAAACTGAAGCAAGGGCTGAAGACTCTGAATCCAAGTGTAAGGAACTTCAAGACGAGTTGGAAACGTTCAGAGCTAAGGGCTTCACTCTGGAGAAGTTAGTATCGCTTGAGAAACACTTGAGGGAATCAGAGCTTCAGCTAGAACATGCAGTTGCAGCTGTTGAAGCAAGTAAAGAAAAGCAGAATTTGTTATATTCTACTGTTTCTGATATGGAGGATGTGATTGAGGATCTAAAATCAAAAGTTTTGAAAGCTGAAAACAGAGCTGACTATACTGAAGAGAAACTGATCATGGTATCTGAATCTAACGCAGAGCTCAACGAAGAACTGAAATTCTTTAGATCTAAATTGAAAGAAGGGGAGAAATATTTGCAGCAAGCAGAAGAAAGAAAATTGAGAACTGCTAAAGATATCTCTGTACATAACAAAATCATGAAAAAACTGGTGATGCAACTAGCTTCTGAACGAGAACGACTTCATAAACAGGTATAAAGTTTGTTGTTAGTTCATCATCATTATCATAGTGGATACTTAGAAATATAGCTAATTGTTTTGCAGATAAGTAACTTGTCAAGAGAGAATTGTGTATTGACTGTGAAGTTGAAAAAGATTGGAAAGAATGAGAGTGGCAATGAAAGTGAAGTTTCACCAATATCTGATCAGAATTCTCCTTCATGTCATCAAGAAAGTATACCTCAAGCTACTGTCACTTCACTAACCAATCCAGAGGTAAAAATCAATTCTTTCTTATTAAAAATCTGAAATTTGCAGGTAGCTAAGTGAATGTGTGTAAATGTTATTGTAGGAGGAAGAAATAGAATCAAAATCAGATATTGGAAGTGTAAGGAGATTAGATGTTGGAGCTCTTATGGAGAACAAACTCATTTTCAATGCAATAGGAGTGATGTTACCTTTATTAGTAGTTTACTTTGTTGTATGGTTTACATCTCAGCATAACATCTAATTGTCTCAACTCTTTCACATCCTCCAGTTTTGTTTTGTTTTTGTTTTTGTTGTTAATTTTTTCTTGTCATTTTTAAAACTACAGATATTATATTTTAGTTGTTTAATAGTGCAAAATCTAATTTGCTAAATCAAAAGATGAAACTGTAATCTTTGCTTAAAAAGTCGCAACGTTTCAGATAAAATGAGTTTTGTTTTTCTCCTTTAAGAAATAAAAATCTTATGGAAACCAATTTTGTGTTATATAATGGTTAATACACAAACAATTTTTATTATTTTACACTGCAACAGATGAATAATAGAGAATGTAGTTTACATAAAATGATCGAAATTACAAGGAACATAAAGTGATAGGTAACACTAAAAACACATAATTGGGAATTAAAATAGTAAAGAACAATCAAGCGGTCATGCATCCAAAACCGTATCGAGTGGTCGGAAAAACAAGAAACAAAGCACTGCAAACAATTCCAACCATTAATGGAAAACTCTCCATAACTTGATCCATCTCTTTCTCTTTCCCCGGAAATAAACATCCTGTGACTCTTCGATCCGAAAACGTAATCGCCATAAACACTAAAACGCTCATCACTGCATGAACAAAGTCATTAACTTTCAACTTATACCTCTCATCACTCACCGGAATCGCCGCATCCAATCTCCGGTGGCGGTGGTCTCATAAACACTGCAAGTCCACGTGGCGTCACGAAACCGTAATAGATTTTCCCATCGGATCCTTTGAAACTATCTGTGAAATGGAAGAAGAAACAAGACATTGCGCATAGAAGTAAGAGGAGATGGATCATGAGTGTGTTGATTCCGTTACAGTCACAGTCACGGTAGATTGACGGAAGAACCATTTCGAACATCACAGTGTTCCTGTCGGAAGGAAATTGACGAGCATTGATGTTTTTGAAACTGTTTTTCGAACTCCTTGCGCCACCATACGACGTTTTCGACCTCTTCCTCCTCCTGCCGGAAGTGAAGGCAGTGAAGAGATTGAGACAGGTTTTGGTGAACTCTACGCTGGTGGTGATGGTTTTTGCGGTGGAGTCGCCGTCGTGTAAACTCGTATTCCAACGCTATCCTCTGTTTTCTCCATTGTTATTTGTTTTTTGTATTCAAAAGTTTTTGAGTGTTGTGTGTTATATAATGGTTTTGATTTACCTTTTACTATGAAAATAAGGACTCTCCACTTATATAAAGGATGATTATATAATTTCGTATCCTTTTTTTTTTTTTTTTCTTGTGCACTAAAATTTCGTATCATATCTATACATACGAAAATGTGATTTTTGAATTCATTAACAAGACAAATGGAAACCAATTTGTTTCGTTTTTCTCTTCTTCAATTGAAAATGTAAACCAAAGCATAATATATAAAACAAAGTATTGGACCAAGAAAATTAATAAAATAACAATTCAAAAAAGTCTTTCTCTCTCTTCACCTCTTTCCTCTCCTTTCTCTTTCCTCTCCGTCAGAGAAAAGCTGAGTGGTGGTGAGGTTTGAGTCCTCCACCGGTAATCTTCTTGAAGGCAACCTCCGTGCACCGCGACTCTGGATCTCCGGCGAGAGTCCAGCACCGAAGATCCGGCGGCCTGCTCTTCATTCGTAGCTCCAAATCTCGGCGATTTCTGCACTAAAACCTAAATCAAGTGAAGAGGCGGCGAAGAAGAAAAGAAGTGGAGGGACGGCGCGGATCTAGCTAATCCGGCGTCGTGGCTCTCTACAGGGAAGTCGGGAAAATCACGGTGGTGGGATCTCCTTCATAGGGAAGCTCTGTCCCTTCCAAAAGAACGGTCGTGGTGCCAAAACAGTCCCCGCTTGAGGACGGTGAAGATTCCGGCGGCTTCACCTTCCCGAACCGATGAGCGAGGTAGATCTGTCCTCTCCCTTTGATGGTAACGCTCCTATTTCCGACGATGTTCTTGAGGATACACGGTGGAAACACTCTCAAACCTTCAAACTTCCTCCTCTTCACGCCTCCTTCTCTTCGCTTGGGTGAGATAAGCTTGCCGGAGGGACTGCTGCTCTCGCTTTCACATCGTCAAGCCGGCCACCGGAGGGGCAGCTTCGTTGGCATCCGCAGTTCGGGCTTGGCGGCGGATCTAGGGTTTTCCTAGATCTGCAGAGAATTGTCTTAACCATGGTTAAGGTCTAACTGCGGTTAGATCTCTACTTAGGGTTAGGCCACCTTGGGTTAGGTTTTTCTCAATTGTGGATTAGGGTTTTGGTGTATAATGGGCTAGTTGAATTGGATCTGGGCCTAAAAAATTTAGGATTTTGTAATAGGTCTAAATCTGGATCTATTATATGCATTTTAAATAGAATATCNAACATAACCGAACATCAACGAAAAGATAATCAGTCTAAAGAAAAAAAAGAATGGTTAGGGTTCAAAGCCAAGTTTATCAATAAAGTCTGTTGTTTGGTCCTTCTTCCACGTCCATACATGATCTTATTTCCATATAATGAAGAAACATATGGCAAAACCTTTTTAGTTAAGAAAAGGAATTTGAAACTTTCCTAAATTCTTACCCATTCATATTGTCTCGAATTTTTGGTTTGACAAATCCACAATGTATACATTTCAAACCGATTTCAATGTCAAGAGAAAGTTCATGGTTCCCTTCTTTACAACCTGAAGCTGAACTCTAATCATCAACATGACCAACTTTGGGCATAGGTAGATGACACATTCGTCTAGAATCCCACATTTTATAAGCTTGTCGTATATTTTATAGGTTCCAAAAATGTAAAATTCTATATATGATCCAAATTTTATAGCCCAAAAAACAAACAGATGAAATATTAACTTCAATTTTTTGTTTAATTTTGTTTCAAGCTTCCCCCCCCCCTCCAAAAAAAATTTAGGATCGACACTGATCATCAAGTGGTATTTTTTCCTTAGTCTGCAAAAGATTTCAAGCTATATTTAACCAAATGAGAGAGACAATAACAATGTTTTGAAAAAAAAGAACTTACTTCACTAACCAATCCAGAGGTAAATATATTATTCCTTGAAAAAATTATGAATTTACAGGCAACTAAGTTAATGTGTGTAAATGTTATTGTAGGAGGGAGAAACATAATCAAAATTAGATATTGGGAGAGTAAGGAAATTAGATGTCGGAGCTCTTTGTTAAGCATCTACATGTCTACATTCGAAAGAAAAAAGTCCATAAGAGAATTGATGCTGATGGGCTGGACCAAGAGGAAGAGAATGATGAAAGAAATGCTGAAGCGGAAGATAAGAAGAAGAATTCGGAGAGGAAACAGAGTGGAGAGAAAGCACGTGACAATGAGGTCACTACTATAAAAAGATGAAAAATACCATTTGGAAGGATATTTTTTTGGTGGTTTGTGGTGACAGCTGTTGAGCTGTGCGTTATTGATCGTCATGAGATCAATAACGTTATGAGAGAGAGAGTATTTTCATCGCTTTTGACACATTTTTCTCTGTATTTGGATTCTAGCTTTATATGGTCTTTTTGTAAGACATTTTTGGATTTTTAATAAAGCTTGAGCATTCTTTTATTTGGATTCTTTAATCTCTGTTCTTGCTGAATCACATAAGCAAAAAGCTTATCACTGGTGCGGCGAAAATGATCGGATCTAACGCAACCGGCAGTGTCTCCCCGAGACCGACCATTGAAGGTGGTAGTTTTCCGATTTCGACGACACCAACAACAGGAATAGACCTCTGTGACCAAGTTGAGTTTTTGTATGATGCCTTCAATCGTATCTCTCTGGAACAAGCCTCTCTCGATAAAAAGATGACTCAAATGGACCACTGCGTATCACAGGTTGATACCAAGCTCTCTGATCTTGCATCTGTGCCGGCGATACTTTCTAAAATGGAGGAGAAGCTCTTCGTCGATGGTGCTAAAGAGAAACAATCAGAGGACCGACCACCTCCAGACCCTGGGTTTGTGGGTTCTTCAAAACCTCCCCTTAATCATCATGATACTCCTCAGTATGAAATACTAAATATGGCTACACGGGATAGTATGTTGCAAAAAGTTGAGATGTCGTTGTTTGACGGTACCAACGGCTATGATTGGTTGGTTTCAATCGAACAGTTTTTCGCCATTGGATGCTACAGTGAAGAAGAAATGTTATCCATGGTGGCGTTGAGTTTTACCGGCGATATTCGTCGCTGGTTTAGCTGGGAGATAATCAGAAACCAATTTGTCAACTGGCATGATTTTAGGGAACGTTTCTTACTATGTTTTTGGGAATCTTTGGAGGCTGAACCAGGTAAAAGACTGTTTGTTATCCGTCAAACCAGATCTGTCTTAGATTACATCATGGAGTTTCAAGATCTATCCGCACAAGTCTTGGGTTTAAGTGATGACAATCTCACTGATATCTTTTACAATGGCTTGAAACCGGAAATGAAGGAAGTGATTCGAATGAAAGAACCGAGAGGGTTACGTAATCACATCTCCGCAGTCCTCCGTATGGAGTCCAGCTTCTTTTTTCGAGCAATGACTTCCACCTCCATGCAGGCAACAATCAAACAGCCCCGTTTTACTTTTGGTTATTGTCCAACACCAACATTTACTGGACCATCTCCTGATCGTAAATTCACAAGTTCGGGTCCGGCTGCCACTGGGAAACCTTTCACTACAAGTTCTAATGCTCCGTTTAGACCTCGTCAACATTATACCAATGCAAAATTGGATCAGATGTGCATGGATGGTCTCTATTTTAAGTGTAAAGGTCGTTATTACAAGGGTCATTCTTGTGCAAATGTCAATCTACAGATTCTCACAGTAGTGAATGGTTACAAAATGGAGGTTCTTGATGAGAATATGGTGGAACGGGTAGAGGATGAGACAATCCTGGAGGTGCAGGAACTCATGGTTTTATCTCTTCAATCTCTGCTTGGTCTCAACTCTCCTAAAACTACAAAGATGTGTGGTTTACTGGGAACGAAGCAGATTGTGGTAATGTTGGACAGTGGGGCATCCCATAACTTCATTGATCCAGCCTTGGTCACTAGAGCTAAATTGTCTCTTCAAATTGATCCATCATTACGTATTCTTCTGGGTAATGGAGTTATTGTCCATGCAATGGGCACTTGTGCACAAGTTCGTTTCAACTATCAGATTTACACTTTACTTCTGACTTCATATCCTTGGAATTGGGCTCTTTAGATGTTATATTGGGCATACAATGGTTGGAAACTCTGGGTTGTTGTGAAATTGATTGGAGATTGCAGGAACTTTCTTTCGTGTATGCAGGAGAAAGAGTTACACTACGAGGGACCTTTCACCGCATTATCCGGCTAGCTCCAGAACTCATTGGGATGCAGAAGATTTGTTTCTCTCTTTACCATAGTGAGAATTCGAATCCACACTATAGGCTACACAACTTGTTAATGTTGAATTGTCTAAGATACTTGCGTCATTCTCTGCTGTCTTTGAGCTCCCTTCTAGCCTTCCTCCAATGCAGGGTTTGGAACACGTTATCAATCTATTCCCAGGAACAGCAGCGATATCAGTCCGGCCATACCGTTATCCCCATGCCCGAAAAGAGATAATGGAAACAATGGTCTCAGACATGTTCTCTTATGGTATTATTAGACCAAGTTCCAGCCCCTTTTCGAGCCTAGTCTTACTTGTGCGCAAAAAGAATGATTCTTGGCGTTTTTGTGTTGATTACCGCGCTTTAAACAAAACGACTATACCGGATAAATACCCAATTCCAATAATTGATAAGTTACTAGATGAACTCAATGGAGCTGTTGTTTTTTCTAAATTGGACCTTCGATTAGGATACCACCAGATTCGCATGATGCCGTCATATATTGCTAAAATAGCATTTCGTACTCTCGAAGGCCATTATGAGTTTGTGGTTATGTCTTTCGGCCTTACTAATGCACCGACGACATTCCAAGCTTTGATGAATAAGCTTTTTAAACCGTTTCTTCGCCGTTTCGTCCTGGTTTTCTTCAACGATGTTCTGGTTTATAGCAGAACAATAACTGATCATGCGGATCATTTAGCAGTTGTATGCAAATATTTAAGGATCACCAGTTGTATGCTAACTTGGGGAAGTGTCTATTTGGACTCACACAAATTGAGTATTTGGGTCACACCATTACAACATATGGTGTTGCTACTGAAGCGACTAAAACCGCATCTATGTTACAGTGGCCAACTCCCACTACAATTACACAGCTACGTGGTTTTTTGGGTCTGACCGGCTATTACCGGCGTTTTGTGAAGGGATTCTCATTGCCAAACCGTTGACAGAGCTTTTGAAGAATGACCAGTTTCAATGGTCATCAACAACGCAATTTGTATTTGATGATTTGAAAAAAACATTGTCATGCGCTCCTGTTCTGGCTCTCTCGGATATCAGTAAGCCCTTTATTATTGAATCTGATGCATCCAATCTTGGTTTCGGAGCAGTTTTGATGCAGGATCACCGCCCAATTGCGTTCTTCAGCCATGGTTCTACAATCCGAGAACAGCTCAAGCCGGCTTATGAAAGGGAATTAATGGCAATTGTTTTGGCAGTTCAAAAGTGGAAACACTACTTGTTGGGCCACAAATTCCAGGTTCACACCAATCACAAGAGTCTCAAATTCTTGTTGGAGCAAAAAGAAGTAAATATAGAGTATCAAAAGTGGTTGACAACGCTGCTTGGATACAATTTGAAATCTTTTATAAACCATGGATTGAGAACAAGGCAACTGATGGTCTCTCACGCATTGACCAAGGGGAACTTTCAGTTTTCTCACCAAACCTCTTGGCCCTTACCGTCCCATCAATTGCAAGACTTATATTCTGAAATTGCAGGTCATACAGGTATACAATCACTGATTCAACGTTGTCGGGATAGTCAACCTGCAAACAGACACCATAGAGTGATCAATGATAAACTATGGTATAGAGGATGTTTGGTAATTCCTGCTACTTTAGTCTTTATTCTCCTACTGTTACAGGAGGCTCATGATAGCATCCTTGGCAGCCACTCGGGTGTCCTAAAAATTGTGAAGCGTTTACAGCTTGCATTTCATTGGGATGGACTTGTTTGTTCTGTAAAGGAGTACATTGCTGGCTGTGACATTTTTCAAAAACAAAAAAATTTGACAATGTCTCCTGCTGGTCTGCTACAACCATTGCCAATTCCAGACTTGATTTGGGAGGATATATCAATGGATTTCATCGAAGGCTTACCAATCTCCCATGGTTGGAACTCAATCTGGTAGTTGTGGACCGGTTGAGTAAGTATGACCATTTCTTGAGCCTTAAACATCCATTTACAGCTGTAGAAGTGAGCGATTCATTACAGAGGTTGTTAAATTACATGGCTTTCCGAAGTCCATTGTCTATGATCGGGACAAGATATTCTTAAGCAATTTTTGGAAAGAATTATTTCGCTTAACTGGTACATTACTAAAGCACAGTACCGCTTTCCATCCTCAAACGAATGGCCAAACAGAGGTTCTCAATCGCTGTTTAGAGACTTATTTACGGTGCTTTGTCTCTGAAAAACCGCATGCTTGGTCAAAGTTCCTTCCTTGGGAAGAATTATGGTACAATTCCTCCTTACATACATCACTGAAGACATCTCTTTTTCGAGTGGTTATGGGCGTGATCCACCGGCTTTGGTCAGATTTGAATCTGGTTCCACATCGAATGATGCAACATATTTACAACTTAAATCTCACCTACAACGAGCTCAAAACATTATGAAGGCACAAGCTGACAAGCATCAAAGATATGTCCATTTTCAGGTTGGTGATTGGGTGTACTTACGGCTCCAACCTTATCGTCAACAAACAGTGGCTCGTCGAGGTTCTCAGAAGCTAGCAGCAAAGTTCTTTGGACCTTACGAGGTGCTAGAGAAGATTGGTAAGGCTGCCTACCGGATACAATTACCTATGGGATCCAAGATTCATCTTGTATTCCATGTTTCTCAATTAATGGCAGTAATTGGAAAGGCTGTTTCATCTCCTGTTCTACCATCACCTACAACTGATTCTATTACGGCTGAGTACTTCCTTCCTACCAATATCCGAAACACAAGGTACAATATTCATGGAGATTTATAATGGTTGGTTCAATGGGCAGATTCTACTTCATTGGGATACTTGGATGTTAGCCAAAGAGTTCAAAGCTCAATTCCCTCATTTCAAGCTTGAGGAAAAGCTGAATTTCAAAGGGGAGAGTATTGTTGAAGTAATTTGTATTGAATTGAATTGAATAAAGAAAGTACATAGAAAGCAT
>OVBE01002715.1:0-29525 GCA_900406425.1 Iberis pinnata
ATCATATCTTAATTTAAAGTTAACTACCATTTTTTGAAATTTAAATTTTCATATTTATTTACAAATAAGCTAACAACCATTTTTAATAATTAATTTCTTCAAATTTTAGAATGATATAGAAAAATTATATTTAAATAATATTATCCGATTGATAATTCTAAATTACGATAAATTTAAAAATAATTCGAATTTTTACTTTAAAAATATTATTTTTAATTATTATTTAAAATTATAAAAAGTTAAAAAATGTAATATAAAAGCAAAAAGATTTATTATTGAATTGTTAGGAAATATACAAGAATAATTATGTAAATCTACTTAAGAAAGAAATGGTATTGAAAAAAATATAAATATATAAAAAATAGATGTGGTTCGAACCCACGACCTAGGACAAAAACAAACACGTCCTTGCCAATTATGCCAACCTGTTTTTACTTGTCATCTTATCAATTTAATTCGTTTTTAAAGTATAATTTTTTCGGGACAAATCCGACCCGTTTTAGGATCCGCGCCTTTTTAAACGGGTCCAGCGAAAATTATACCTTTAAAACACACATTGCAGGGAATCGAACTCAAGACCATTAAGTCAAAACGTAAATTTTTGCCTATTTTACCCCTCCGATTTTTTTTTTTGTTCTTTGAAAATTTTAACCCAATGGCAATTACTTGTAAATATGTCTCTTATTTTGACTTCCTCCCTATTTGTACTTCAAATTTAATAGTAAAGATTGTCTAGATCCAATGAAGATTAGTAGTTATGAAACTTGTTTATACATTGTTACATATATAACTTGAGTACAAAACTATGATGTTTATGTAAATATTAGTATAATAGGTAAATTTTAAGGTAATCTAAAACGATAACAGTACTATGATGTTTATGTAAATAAAATATCATGGAAAACAAATATCACTGTAGAAGAAGCCGATAATATTATTTAAAATATTAGTATGTATACGAAAATATAACCATATGATGTTATTTTATTTAAAAGAAGTTATAACGAACTAAATAAAAACGAATAGAGAATAACTATTTGGAAAACTTGAGATAAAAGAGACATCGGTTTATTATTAAACCTTTAGAAAGAGTTTTATTTTGTTTAGATAGAATTGCAGAGACTTAACAGGAAGAATCGCTTATATAAAGACCACGATCTTGAATTGACCTTCGACACTCGAGTTTCAGTTTTTTCTTTTTGAAGATCAATTTATTTGGTTCGAAATTTTTAATTTCGGTTGGATTTTGGTTTTTCGGTTATGTTTTGGTTTTTCGGTTAATTTTAGCAAGTTCGGTTCGGGTAATAGAGATATGTTTATGTGTATGAAACGAAGGTATAGAAATCAGGGTAACACATTATTTATTTTATTTATTTAATTTCCGACAGAAATATGTTTATGTGTATGATACGAAATCAATTTTCTATGCATTGCATGTAATGATTACCTATGCGAAAAATGTATAGAAATATGTTTATTAGACAGCTCAAAAAAATTATTTTAAGAGATAATTTAATAACAGTAACTAAAACAATTTCATTTAAGTCACGCGTGGGTTGTGTTTCCCTCACAACCCAAGATAAACCCTAATCCGTATATAAAAGAGTAAACCCTAGTGTTGCGCCATTTCAACATTACACACCGTTTTAAAAATAACTTATTAATCAAATATATTACTAAAATAAAGGAAAATCAAATAAATATTGTCGTCATATACGTCACACACATTTAAACGTCATGAAAGACGAAACGACGTTTAATAACGATACACATTCATAATACATGACTAAAATCATTATATATATAATACATACATAAAAAATCTGTCATATTCTCATTATCTCCAGTTTTTAAAAAAAACTCAAAAAAGATGTCTCTCACGGTTTCCAACCACAAAAGGTACAAAACTATGCTGAAACTTAGGAAGATTCAGCTACAATGTTTGGAAGATTTCCGTGAAACCAAAATTCGAGCAATGGAGGTAAACGCGAAGATCTCTATGTTAGAGAAGATAAAAAACACTTCGATCTTCAATATGGAAGAGGAGCTGAAGAGATTGAAAAAAAGAAAAAGAATACACTGATAACGAACTCAGCCACACTCACCGCTTTGAAATAGATTACAAAGCATCTAGTGTTAGATTTTTTGGTTAAATGCATTTAATTTTTCGTTTTTTTGTTGTTTTAAAATGGTTTATATTTAGTTTTTCGTTATTTTTCGTTTTTTTTTTGCTGGTGTGATTTATCTTTTATGTTTATGATTTTTAGTTCTTTTTAAGTAATTCATGTTTAGTTTCTTATTATTAGTATAAGTAACTTTGTATATATATATATATATATATATATATATATATATATTTGTTAATAATATTATAAGTCAAGTTATCAGTTGCATATTTTACATAGAGGTAAATTAATAATAATATTAAAATAAAAAATTAGTAACAAAAATAATTATAATTAAATTATATAGAGTTTGGAACTTAATAATTTAAACAAAAACACATACACAAAAAATTACAAAAAAGTTAACAATCAACAACTAACAAAAAAAATAAACAACACATAAAAAATCAAATGACAAAACGACCACCACCGATTATCTCCTCAAACACGCAAATTTCATCTCTATCTTCCATCATTACCTGTAAATAAAAAGATGATGTTTAAATGTATGGTTAAACTTAATATTATATTAATTCAAGGTTAAGAGTACAAACTGAATAAAGAGTTAAATCTGGTGATAGAAGCTAAAATGATAAATAAATCAAACAGAGCCATATTGTATGTTTTTATGTTTGCATTACCCAAGCATCAATT
The DNA here is from genome assembly GCA_900406425.1 of Iberis pinnata. NCBI lineage: Eukaryota > Viridiplantae > Streptophyta > Magnoliopsida > Brassicales > Brassicaceae > Iberis > Iberis pinnata. The sequence continues at coordinate 2,820 of OVBE01002715.1, forward strand.
TCTTGATTCTTATATGAACATTGATATTAAATTTATATTCGACTCCCTGGTTTATTTTTGTAATCAACATTTCAAAAATAAAATTGAAGATGTATATTAGAGGTTAAAATGTAGAAATATATATTTTTCATGAAATGGAATAAAATAAACATGTTGGTCCACAAGTTTTAGAATCACCCTATTAACCTGATCGGTTTCAGGAGGTGGAGATCTCTTAGAAACACACGATTCTGTAGTAGTAGTAATCGATGAACTCATTAAGAGAGAATAATGTTGCTTGATATGTTAGAGAGGAAGAGAGAGAGAGAGAAACTTTTAGTATGAAAATGCATCGTTGACAAACAATAATTTGTAGAAAAGAAGAAACGTGTTGTGTATGAAAAAACCATAACTTTATCTCTATTTTCCAAATTTCGAGAGCCATTAAAGTAAGCTATTATAATACCTAGTAGACTACGTATTATGTTACCATAATGATATCTTTAAATATATTGCATATTTGACATATCTGAACATATATTTAATGCGCTAGTTATATAATAGTTTAAAGTATTTCTAAAAATTATTTAACAATCAATCTTCTATCTAAATCTATTTTGTGTTGAGTTTAAAAAATCTATTTCTTGTCGAATAGTAACAATGATTTCAAGAAGAACATAAGATATATTATCAAGTTTACTTGATCATCTTCGGGTCATAATAATATCTTTCTTACCTTTCAAAGATACTTTAAAGGCAAATTTCACTACTTTCAATTCATGGAAGCAAATAGAATGATGAAAAAAGCATATTAGGATTTCGCAAAAGAAACTAAATATGATGACATGACAAGAACACATATTTTTAGTATGCTTTACGATATGTCATCAGCCAAGATGTTCACAGTATGTCCATTTCTCATTCAGATGATTCAAGAAAGTGATGACCCGACTCGTTTGCAAGCACCAATGAAAACAAAACATTTGGTTATAAAGACAAATATGCAACCAAATGAATTTGTTGGTATTAGATCCATGATCAATAGTTGCCTATGTTTAGAAATACTGACATTTGTTATGATTTCTCCAAGACTGATCTTAGCTACAACTTTTCATGTTGATTTAGAGAATTATTGGAGTCAAAAGATAACACATAAATGTTTGAAATCAACTTTAAAAGTCGTGGAAGTTAAAAATTTTAGTGGAGAGTTTAGTGAAGTATTAATGTTGCAATATTTGATTAAGCATGGTCTTGTGTTAGAAAGAGTTGAGCTTCATTTTTCACGTGGATTAGAATATGGTATAAAAAATTTTGGCTCGTGCTGCTGGTGAATTGATAAGACGTAAGTTTGTGATAGGTTCAAAACAACTAAGGGTTGTTATGCATAGTGTTTGAAGAAAATGGTTAATGTTGAATAATATGTTGTAAATGTGTTAATATAATGAATTTTGTTCTTCTACTATGTTTCGTCAAATCTATTGTATTTTTGAAATTCTCTCTCTCTTTCTCTATCTCTCTCTCTCTCTATCCAGTTACATTTGGAAAGAGAAAAATGTATTGGAACCAAAAATGTGTGATTGAGTACTTTTGGAAAGAGAAAAATAATAATTAAAAAAATCAAGTAATATGAATACCAAAAAGGTGTGATTAGACAACTGAGAAAATTTCATTTTAGATACGCGTGGTTGGTGTTTCATTTGATTAGACAACAAATTTGGTGTACCAAGGTACAAAAGGGTGTACATGCCACCCTTTCTGGTAAACAAATTTTTTGTTTTTTTATGAAATCAATATTGAAACCAATATGGTATCCTAAACCCTAAACCCTAAATGCTTAAAAAAATGTTTAGTTTTCACGTTTGAGTTCTTTAATTTCAAAATCATAAACCTTAACAATAGACCCTAAACTGATATAAACCATTTGAACTTGTAACTAATATATATTACTAAAACTCATCTAATATACTTTATATATCATTTAAATATACATTCAAAAAAATTTTACAATTAATTTATTAAGTTGTTTAGTTTTCACATTTGATTTGTTTAATTTCAAAATCATAAACCTTAACACTAGACCTTAAACTGATATAAACCCTTTGAACTTGTAACTAATATATATTACTCAAACTCATCTAATATACTTTATATATCATTTAAATATACATGCAACAAAATTTTACAATTAATTTATTAAGTTGTTTAGTTTTCACATTTGATTTGTTTAATTTCAAAATCATAAACCTTAACACTAGACCTTAAACTGATATAAACCCTTTGAACTTGTAACTAATATATATTACTCAAACTCATCTAATATACTTTATATATCATTTAAATATACATGCAACAACTTTTGACAGTTAATTTATTAAGTTGTTTAGTTTTCACGTTTGAGTTGTTTAATTTTAAAATCGTAAACCTTAACACTAGACCCTAAACTGATATAAACCCTTTGAACTTGTAACTAATATATATTACTCAAACTCATCTAATATACTTTTTATATCATTTAAATATACATGCAACAACTTTTGACAGTTAATTTATTATGTTGTTTAGTTTTCACGTTTGACTTGTTTAATTTCAAAATCATAAACCTTAACACTAGACCATAAACTGTTATAAATCCTTTGAACTTGTAACTAATATATATTACTCAAACTCATCTAATATACTTTATATATCATTTAAATATACATGCAACAACTTTTGACAGTTAATTTATTAAGTTGTTTAGTTTTCACGTTTGACTTGTTTAATTTCAAAATCGTAAACCTTAACACTAGACCCTAAACTGATATAAACCATTTGAACATGTAACTAATATATATTACTCAAACTCATCTAATGTACTTTATATATCATTTAAATATACTTGCAACAATTTTTGACAGTTAAATTATTAAGTTGTTTAGTTTTCACATTTGAGTTGTTTAATTTCAAAATTGTAAATCTTAACACTATACTCTAAACTGATATAAACCCTTTGAACTTGTAACTAATACATATTACTCAAACTCATCTAATATATTTTTATATCATTTAAATATACATGCAACAACTTTTGACAGTTAATTTATTATGTTGTTTAGTTTTCACGTTTGACTTGTTTAATTTCAAAATCATAAACCTTAACACTAGACCATAAACTGTTATAAATCCTTTAAACCTGTAACTAATATATATTACTCAAACTCATCTAATATACTTTATATATCATTTAAATATATATGCAACAACTTTTTAGAGTTTATTAAGTTGTTTGCTTTTCACATTTGAGTTGTTTAATTTCGAATTCGTAAACGTTAACACTAGACCCTAAACTGATTTTTTCGTAATATAAAAACTGACCAATGAGCAGATGAGGCGGATTTAATAAACGAGATGCAACATACACCGTTGGATATTTTTAGACAACTTAATTCATTCAATCTGAGTCGTTGTTTCCTTTCGAGTTGCTTTTGCCGAGAAACTGAAAATTTCGCTAAAATAACAGAATCTTCGATTTTTAGATTTAGTTTCCAATTCTAAACCTAATCTCTCTTTGACCAAACAAAAAACATAATCTCTCATCTCCATCTTCTTAATTCTAAACATAATCTGCAACACTCATTACATATTTCTCATATGGAGAAGTCGTGGATTTGGCTGCAAAGGTATCATGTACATAGATCTCTCGAGAAATACTTTCATTCGCCGATTGAAATAGTTATGCTAACTTTTTTTGCGATTTAACATGTAGGAATAGTCCCGAGTACTCAGTAGGAGCAACCAATTTCGTTAACTCATCAGCAAGAAGATTGGGTAATTTGACTGAAATGCTTTGCCCATGTAGAGATTGCCGAAATTTATGCCATAAGAATTAGAAAACATAGTTGATCATCTAGTATGGATAAGAAGTATAAGATTTCTACTTGGAGTATTCATGGTGAACGAAGGTCTAATACAAAGGACACTACTATTGATTCTGAAACTGAGGCATTTGATTTGTTCAAGACTGCATATTATATGGATGATGGTAATCAATTTCAAAATAATGAAAATGGAGAAACAAATCATGATGATGATGATGATGGACCAGTAGAAGAATATGAGTTCAGGAAAAAACTAAAAGAAGCTGAAACTCCATTGTACCAAAATTGCATCAAATATTCAAAAGTTTCAGCAATCATGGGACTGTATAGAATTAAAGTTAAGAGTGGTATATCGGAGAACTACTCTGATCAGATATTGGTCTTAATTCATGACATGCTACATGAAGAAAATGTTCTTCCAAAGAGTATCGATGGTATTAAAAGGTTTCTGAAGATATTTGGTTTCGGTTACGATAATATTCATGCTTGCAAAAATGATTGCATACTCTTTAGGAAGGAGTTTGAAGAGCTAGAAAGCTGTCCAAGATGCAAAGTTTCAAGATGGAAAATAGATAAACACAGTAATGAGATTAAGGTAGGGATTCCAACAAAAATACTTAGATATTTTCTAATCAAGGATAGATTTAGGAGGATGGGTTACAAGCGCGACAAGACTTAGAAGATATTAGAATCAGAAATCACTTGCAACCATAAGTTAGGGGAAAGAAAACTTACTTACATCCAGCAGCCTATTGGTTATTGAAGTCAGAGAAGACCATTTTCTGCAAAAGGTTATCTAATTTCAGAGGTCCTAAGGTTATTGTGGTAATATTGCAAATAGTATTTCTGTTAACCCTCCAAATATAGGTAGTTTGAAGTCGCATAATCATCATGTGCTAATACGGAATCTGTTACCAGCTACCATAAGAGGTTTGTTACATAGAGCACCTAGGAGTGCCATAAACAGATTATGTAATTACTTCAACAGATTGTGTCAACGTATCATTGACCCGNTCCTAAGGTTATTGTGGTAATATTGCAAATAGTATTTCTGTTAACCCTCCAAATATAGGTAGTTTGAAGTCGCATAATCATCATGTGCTAATACGGAATCTGTTACCAGCTACCATAAGAGGTTTGTTACATAGAGCACCTAGGAGTGCCATAAACAGATTATGTAATTACTTCAACAGATTGTGTCAACGTATCATTGACCCGGAAACACTTAAATCAATGGAAACAGAGTTTGTGGAAATAATGTGTCAACTAGAGCGGTTCTTCCCCTATCCCTTTTTGATATAATGTTCCATCTTCCTATACATCTATCTAAGGAGGCACGCTTGGGAGGACCAATACACTTCGATGGATGTATCCTTTCGAAAGGTTTGATGTACTCATTTTATTCAATTTATCTTTTGTAATGATGATTGACTACCAATCATATATTTTGACTGAGTTATAGGTACATGAAAACACTAAAGGCTTACGTGAAGAATCATGCAAGACCGGAAGGATGTATGGCTGAGGGGTATTTAGCCGGAGAATGCATTACATTTTGTTTAGAGTTCTTGCAAAATTCAGAACCAGGTTAAGAAGCAGTTAACCGGAACGAATATATTGAGGATGATGGAATGATGGTTGAAGGTAGACCTCTACAAAAGGGTGTACAGGTCACCCTCTCTGACAAAGATAGAGATGCACATCGCTATGTGCTGATGAACATGGCTTCTATGGATCCTTACGTGCAGTAGGACAGTTACCCATTCTGTTAATAAGGATGTCAATTACAAATTTATAAAGCACACTGTTTTTTTATTGTCAAATTAGGGTGTATTTGGAAGAATTACAAGCTACTGATGATAGTTGTGCAAGAAATAAAACGTTATTGTGGAAGAATCATACTGAGCATTTTTCACAATGGGTGAAAACGAAGGTTACATCTTAACCAAAGTTTTTGTTCATTAGTTATTTGATTAGAATATGAATCATTGCCAATTATTGAAATGCGTTTTGATTTATCTGAGTTATTGTCTTCGTTGCCAATTATTGAAATGTGCCACTGGTTGCTTCTTGGTTTATTTGATTGGAACATGATTTGTGAATTTGAAATTGCTTCAGGCCAGATTTTGTTTTTTGAAAAAGACAGATCTTGGTTGTTCTGAGTTAGAGTATCCATTGTCAATTAATGAAATGTGTCACTGGTTGCTTATTGGTCTATCTAAGTCTGATGTTTTCCCTGATTCAGATTAAATCATACGCAACACAAATTTATTCTAAGGAGATAAGATGGTTGGCATTTTGACTAAGAAATATTGTTTTATCACATAAAGGATTCATCAGTAATGAGCATAGATTCCATACAGATGCAGTTAAGCGGAATGCACAAAACAGTGGAGTAACTTATGAAGCATATAGTATATGTCGATCGAGTGCACAAGATACAAGACAAGTAGCTGATATGTTTACATATTATGGAGTTATAAAGGAGATTTTACTTCTTGACTACCACATGTTCAAAGTACCATTGCTTAGATGCAATTGGGAAAATAAAGGTAATGGTGTGAAGGAAGAAGATGGTTTCACTCTTGTGAACCTACACATGAACCAAACAACATATCTGAAAGATCCATTCATTTTACCTACTCAAGCAAAACAAGTTTTCTACTCTAAGGAAGATGATTCTTCAAATTGGTATGTTTTAATGAGAGTACCGCCTAGAGGATATCATGAGTTAGAAACAGAGGAGAATTTAGTTGGCGCACCATTGTCTATCCAAGAAATAGATGATGGAGAAAGTGAAGATGCTGATGATGGTAGTATATATGTTAGGAATGATTGTGAAGGGTTATTGGTAGTAGACTGAATAGTCTTGGTGATGTTTAATAGATTTTATGGTTTTTATTGGTTGATTCCTTACATTATGGAAATGATATTCTTTTGTACACATGGAAATGTTTTATGGATATAATAAAATAATTTAATTTAATTTTTATTTTTATTTGACAAAAAATCCAAAAATATATTAAAATTAAAACATAATAATAACACAAATAGTTTGCTATCTTTGCAAAACAAACTGCTATAGATGTAATCCAATTATAATACAAATCCAGTGCTATTGAATATATAAAACTATAACTATTATTAAAAACATTTAATAACAAATATACGGCGCTATTATAAAAATAAACAATTACATCTAACAACGATATCGTAACTTTGATAATTATAGCATATATTAAATCCGCTATCTAAAATATCCGACCTATAATGACGGACGCTGTCAGAGCGTCTAATTAACTGCTATGCTATGCTACGATAGCGTTTTTCGACCGCTAAAAAAAGACATATTTCTTATAGTGCACATTCATCTTATCCATTCGGACGTAGAAAAATTCATTTTAATAACCGCAACGGACTAGTCCGCATGACCCATGGTTTATGTTTATAGGTCCAAACCCACACTTGCCATTATGTGTTCAAAGATGGCTCGCGGACTGATAATGCAAATATAGGGGATGAAGATGTTATACCTCCAGCAAAAAAAGAAACATAGTGCACTAATATCAAACAACGATAGTTCATTCATGAAACAGTTAAATGCTTGATTAAGCTTCGTGCCAAGAGGTCATTTACAAGAGATGAGATCCTTACATATTGCAAAGCGAGTCACAACAATGGCAAGAAATGTTGTCCATGTGTCGCAATTGTAGTTGTAAAAGGTGAAATTGCAATCTTTGTATTGAAGCCTCATGTCTAAAAGAGATTTTTCGATTTCACTTTGACAGGTTCAGTTTCACAACCCCCTTAATATTAAAATATAAAAGAACAGCAAGGAGACAAAGATAACTCTATTAAAAAGCTCTCTAGAACGATGCATGATGGATTACGCCGGCTCAGATCCTTGATACGGTGGTTTCCTGGTTACGGTGAGGGTCATTGCAATTACGATTTGGATTTCAAATCACGATTCCGTGGAACAAGTGGATCTGGAGATGATTATGTTTGCTTGGGTAGGGAAGGAAAGTGTGATACATATAATCGGCTACCGAAATTCGCAAGTGGAATCTCTTATTTTGTTTTGGGAAAAGAGATCGGGCGAGGTTGGGTTTTCCAAATCTTGGTATTGATGAACCTGGATCTTCATCGGACAGAGATATATAGGACAGAGACTTTGTTATATAACAAATTGATTATCTCTTCTCCATCGTTATATTCAGACTCAATTGGTTTCTATTTTGTTTCTGGTGGTGGTGGTGGGTGCAGCCGCTGAAAGTGCCAAGTTTTGACAATTTAGCACTGATCCGGAGTTTGGAATATTGTTATTCAAGCTGCTGGTGACAATTATATTAGAGTATGGTAGTTAGTTTGTTATTGGTTAGTTAGTTTGTTAATATTAATATATAAACAAATTGTATTCCCTGATTAAGTTTTAATGAGAGTTTTTTCTCTTTTACATTTTTCACTCTCATCTCTCTCTCTTCCTGAGCTGAATCGTGATATGGTATCAGAGCAATTTTTAATTGTTTTCACAATTTTCCGCAATTATGATCTTGTTTTCAGCTCAGTTCTCATTTTTTTTCTTCTTTCATCGCCATTTTTGATTCATGAGTTGTCCTCGATTGTTTGTCATTTATGCTTTTCTGATTCTTGTTGTTTGTGAAATTTTTCACGCGATTTGCTTATTCGTTCTTGTTGCTCTTCAATAATTTGTCCAATTCTTAACTCAGCAATCGTAATAACTTCAAGCTCAACCACTCAACCACCACCTGTAACTCAGCGTTCTTCCCAAGAACGTCAATCCGCATATCTTTACGAGAATCCTTTTTATCTTCATAACAATGATCACGCCGGGTTAGTTCTTGTTTCTGATCGGCTTACCAATGGGGCATATTTCCATTCTTGGAAAAGATCAGATCAATTAGCTTTGAATGTGCGTAATAAGCTAGGCTTTGTTAATGGAACCATTAAAAAACCTCCTGATGATGATATAAATGCTGGTTCATGGTAACGTTGTAATGACATGGTGTCTACATGGCTGTTGAACTTTGTTGCAAAAAATATCAGTGCTAGCCTCTTGATGAACTCTTCAAAAGCTATTTGGAATAGTCTCATGAATAGGTTCAAACAGGATGATCTTGCACATATCTTTGAGTTAGAACATAAATTATCAGTAGTTAATCAAGGTTCCAGGGATGTAATTTCTTATTACACAGATTTAGTGACTCTTTGGGAGACATATGCAAATTTTGTTGAGATCCCTGTTTGCACTTGTGCGAAGTGCGAATGTACTACTGCTAAAAATGTCAGAAGATGATGGAGTGTAGTAGAATCATGAAGTTTCTTATGGGACTCAACGAAGCTTATGACTCCACTCGAAGACAAGTGTTAATGTTGAAGCCATTGCCTAATATTGAAGAGGTTTTCAACATGATTTACCAAGATGAATGACAACGGATTTTAAAGCCTATAACTAGTCTAGATAATGTCATTTTCCAGACTTCAGCACCACTTCTTGAAACTTCACATTTGGCAGCTTATGCTAATTACAAGTCCAAGCCAAAGCCTATTTGTACGCATTGTGGTATGACTGGACATGTGGTTACTAAATGCTTTAAGTTACATGGTTATCCTCCAAATCATCCAAAGTCTTCTCAGAAGAGTTCTTACTCTGTTCATTCCATAGGAAAATCACAACAATCCACTTATAACAAAGACAATGTTATTGCTAATGTGGTTTCTGATTTCGCAATTACTCCACATAAACCATCTATTGGAGGTCTTTCAAGTGGAACATTGGACTTAATTCTTTTCAATATGAATTAGATCAACCAATTGTTGTCTCAACTTCAAGCTATTCCAAACAAGTCTGCTTCTCAAGCATCCTCATCTATCACAGAGCATGGCTTCATAGCTTGCAATACTACAACATGTATCACACCTTTTTATACTTCTAACCTTCGTTTAGAACACAACACTCTCACCTATCAACATCACTGTTTTTCTACTATATCTTCTTTGATTCCATATGATTCTTGGATTGTTGATAGTGGAGCTACATGACATGTTTGTTCAGATATTGCTTTGTTCTCTGAAGTTAGACCAGTCAAGGACTTAAGAATGTCTTTACCTAATGGTTTTCAGGTTCCAATTTTGCATATAGGCAATGTTAAGTGGGTTGATAGGTTGTTCTTGCATGATGTTTTGCATATACCTTCTTTCAATTTCATTTTAGTGAGTGTCAGTTCATTGGTTACAACTTGTTCTTGTTCTTGTTCTGCTCACTTTTTCCCTGATTGTTGTGGGTTGATAGGTTGTTCTTGCATGATGTTTTGCATATACCTTCTTTCAATTTCATTTTAGTGAGTGTCAGTTCATTGGTTACAACTTGTTCTTGTTCTTGTTCTGCTCACTTTTTCCCTGATTGTTGTGTGTTACAGGAGCTTACTTAGGGCTTGATGATTGGGAAGTGTCATATATTACACAAACTTTATGTTTTTACATCAATAGACTTCCCTTCATTCTCTGGCAATCTTCCTCATTTGTGTGCTTCTATGGTCTTAGATACTCATCTATGGCATCAACGGTTAGGACATCTTTCTCTTCCTCGTCTGCATAGTATTACTTCTCAGTTTAGTTCATATTTGAAACATGTTTCATTTGATTCTCATTGTATTGTCTGTCCTTTGGCAAAACAAAAGATATTACCATATATTTCTCATAATAATCTTGCTGATAATCCTTTTGATTTTGTCCATCTTGATGTTTGGGGTCGTTTTGCAACTGAATCATTAGAAGGTTACAAATATTTTCTTACCATAGTTGATGATGCAACTCGTGTAACTTGGGTATGTTTTCTAAAATCAAAAAGTAATGTTCAAATCAGTTTTCCTGCTTTTCTCACATATGTTGAAACTCAGTTTGGTGTTTGTGTGAAAGCTTTGAGGTCTGACAATGTTCTAGAGTTAGTTTTTTCCAATCTTGTTAAAGAAAAAGGCATGCTTTATTATTATTCTTGTGTTGACACTCCTCAATAGAATTCTGTTATAGAGAGGAAACATCAACATTTATTAAATGTTGCAAGAGCCTTGTTTTTCCAATCTCATGTTCCCTTAATCATTGAGAGTGACTGTGTTAAAACTGCAGCATATTTGATAGACAGAATTCCCACACCTCTTCTAGGTAATATTAGTCCTTATGAAAAGCTTTTCCAAAAATAGCCTGTTTATGATGATTAGAGAGTTTTTGGTTGCCTTTGCTATGTTTCTACTTATCCAAAACATAGGACAAAGTTTTCTCCTCGTGTTAAGCCTTCTATCTTTTTGGGTTATCCCTCAGGCTACAAAGGATATCGTGTTTTGGATTTAGAAACAAATGTGATTTCTAATACTCAGAATTTGTTTTTACATTAAACAATCTTTCTTTTTATAAATGATAATGCCTCTTCTTTTCCAATTGATCTTTTTCCTCTCACCATTTTGCATGTTTCTACTTTTGTTCACAATGCTGATGTTGATGATTACTCTCATGATGCTATTTTGTCTGATACTACTCATGATAATATTGTTGATGATACTTCAAATGATACTGCTTTTGACTCATATGATAATGCTAGTGCTTCTAAAGATGATTTAAATGATGTTCCTTCTCATAGTCAAATAGAGCTTGTTTTTTTCTGCTGCATCATCTAGTTCACCTGCATCATCTGCATTACCTATTGCATCATCTGCTCCTGAAAACCATGCATCTATATCTGACATAAATCCTTGCTTGGCTGGTCCATCTTCATTGGTACAAGGTAGGCCGAGACGAGCTACTAAGGCACCCTCTTATATATCTGATTACCATTGTAATCTTCTCCACAAAATTTTCACATCTTCTGTTTCTTCTACTCTTCATCCTCTTTCTTTTATTCTTTGCTATGGCTTGTCTCCTTCTTACAGACATTTTACCCTCTCTATTACCACTGATACCGAACCTCGTAGTTTTGCACAAGCTGTGAAGTCTCCTCATTAGCTAAAAGGTATGCAAGAGGAGTTGGCTTCATTAGAACAAAATAATACTTTCAATATTGTTTCAAAACCTGCGGGTAAGAACATTGTTGGTTGTAAATGGGTTTATAAACTCAAATATAATCCTGATGGATCTATAGATCATTATAAAACTTGTTTGGTGGCTCAAGGATTTACACAACAGGAGGGTGTTGATTACATGGATACTTTTTCTCCTGTTGTTAAACTTGGAACTGTCAAACTGGTTTTAAGTTTAGCTGCTAGACTTGGTTGGAGTTTGACTCAAATGGATGTCTCTAATGCCTTTTTATATTGCTCTTTGGATGAGGACATCTATATGGCATTACCTCTCGGCTACACTCCTCCTCCTGGTGTTGATTTACCTACTGATATAGTTTTGTAAGTTGAATAAGTCATTGTATGGCTTGAAATAAGCATCTAGACAGTGGTACTCTAGGTTTTCATATGTTGTGTTGGCTACTGGATTTAGCTTTTGAGCATACATTGTTTGTTAAGGTTGCTAGTTCTTCTTTTGTGGCTTTGCTGGTTTATGTGGATGACATTTTTATTGCCAGCAATGATGACAATGTTGTCTCTCAATTAAAACACATTATCCATAAGGATTTTAAGATAAAGGATAAAGTACTTCTTGGGGCTTGAAATTGCACGTTCTACAAATGGGATTTCTATTTCCCAAAGTAAGTATACTCTTGACTTACTAGCAGACTTTGGTTTATTGGCTGCTAAGTCTTGGACTATGCCTATGGATCCTACAGTCAATTTTTTAGTTCTACTTCTGGTGTTCTTTTGTCCAATTTCACTCCTTATCGTGAACTAATTGGGAAGCTGCTCTACTAATGTCTCTATATTTTCATACTTTTATAAGAAATTTAGCATCAATTTTTAGGTCTTTAGGTGTTCATATATCACATTTATAGTTGTTATTAGCAAGTTTGTGATTTTTAGTGATTTTTGCATTAGCATTTGCATATGCATTTTGGAGAATTTTCAGAACTTTCAGGATTTTTCAGGATGATTTGTGAAAATTTAGAAGAGAAACGGAAAATGCATGGAATGGAACTAGCATAAGGCCAGGCTCGATGGCAGACACCCTTTTGGATCGATCCATCTCGGCCAAACTCTCCAAGCCCGGATCGATTCGGCGATCGAGCCACGTCCACAATTGGCTCGATCCATACAAGGCATGGATCAATCTCTCTCGGCCAACATACCAACTCCAGATCGATCCCCAACTTCTTCACGGCTCGATCACGGATTGATCCACACAACAACCTGGCTCGATCCCCCATCTCTCGCAGCTCGATCGCGGATTGATCCAAACCTAAGCCGCCTTCATCTTTGGCTCGATCCGGTGATGGATCCATCTCGGCCATGCCTCGACCACAACACATCTCTCGGCTCGATCCAGCGATCAAGCCAACCTTCGTCTCAGTACAATGTTTACACAGTTCGATCTCATGCACTTCTCAGCTTGAGCCAAACATGCTCCGACCCGACCAACTTGAATCCAGAATGGACCTGACCCAAGACCCAATCCAATGATTGTATTTTGTCTTTTATGCGTTTTAGGGCTTTTCCTGAAAACTATATAAGCCCTAAAACGCCTCCTTTTTAGGGAGTTATGTTTTTGTTACCCTTTTTAGGTTTTTGTTTAGGTTTCTTTTCTCTCTATTTTTCCTTTGATGTTCTTAGTGTTCTTGATGCAAAACCCATAATCCTTTTTAAGTTTTATGCTAATCTTCTGTTTTCTTTTACTTTTATGCATAGATTAGGGTTGTGTTCTATCTGGTGCATATTGATCTAAGTTTTTAAGCGTTTAATAATTTGTTTTACCTTTGATCATTTTCTTCTGTTTGTTACTATTTCATTTGATGTTCTTATTTTCTGGGTTGTTGTTCTTGTTGTTCTTTATACTTTGACTTTTCATGATGTTTGGTTTTGAAGTTATGATTTCTGTTTTTCCTGCTTTCATACCCATGTGTAGTGAGTAGTTTCCTTAAGTTCATGAGGATGGGGTAGACTATTGTTGATGTTCTGATCTTACCTAAGTACCTAAGCTTGTTTACATATAGATCCTTTTTTTTCGATGCTCTTCATGTTGATTTCTTTCACACCAATTGAAATATGATTTTAGGCATTCCAGCACCCGAAAAGTGTTCAATGGAATGCCTGATCATGGTAATTTTAGAGATTTGCACATCCTAGCCAAAGGGATTAGATGTTTAGGGTGCTTATTGGCTTTAGTATATTGGTTCTTCATGCCTACTAGGTAGTGTACCGTTAACGGGAGTTAGTCTCGTGATTGCTTAAGATGATTCCATTTATCAAGGGATTGGACTTGGTTGCATATGAATCTACTGTCTAGGGGTAGCTCATTGTTTGAGGTATGTTTGGTGTTTAGGTAGATCGGGATGGATCTCTGATCGATTACCCTTATCCTTAGGAGCTGCTTTACACTTGATTGCATCTTTACGCTTTTTGCTTTCTCTCTGTTTTTACTTATCCAACCTTTTATCCTTTTTAGCTTCTTATGCATGTTTGCTTATGTTTCTGTCTTTTAGTTCTATGCATTCTATTTTCACTTAGGACTTGTTAAAAACCTCCATTTTCATATTTTCTTGATTTAGAAGCATCCATTGCATCTAGTCTGCTAGTATCGCACCCATTTGGATTGACAACCTTATATACTACAATGACCATGATAGTGTTGTAAGGGATTGATACCTAGAAAAATCCTACTATCACTTTGGCGCCGTTTCCAATTGGGTGTTTGTTTGCTACATTCTGGATTTTGGATCTTGTGAGATCAAGTTTGTTTTACTACCATACTAACCTGTTTACCTTTGTTTGCTTTCTTTTCAGGTACCTGCATAGCAGTGTATGAACCTGAGAAGCAGAGGACAAACAGACTTAATCCCCATCATTGAAGATATCAGATCTCTTTAACGAGAATACTCTCGGGCAAGACATAAACAAGAACGTGTGGAACACTTACGATGGTTGGACTTACAAATGGCAGAAAACGTTGAACGAGATAACCAACACACTATAGGTGCTGGTGACAACCCCAACACTCACACCATCCGACTTGGAATCAACCCACAGGCGGTTCAAAACAACAACTTCCAGATTAAGCATAGTCTAATCGCAATGGTGCAGGGGAACAAGTTCTACGGTTTTCCTATGGAGCATCCATTATAGCTAGAAAGGAGGACCCTGAGATTTCTCCAGTTTTCTCGAAATTCCCTATTACTCTCAAGAAGGCAACTTCGTGGGTATGAGATTGCTGAAAGATTGCAACAAAAAAGGGATGAAATGGAGATTCAGGAGCAATATGCTCTTCTTGTTGCAAAAATGGAACAAGAAAGAGAAAGATAAAGAGCTGAGCGCACAAACTCTCAAAGACGCTCAGACATAAGGAGGGGGAAGCATATTGAAATGGAAGAAGAGAATAGCAACAAAGACCTTACTTATGAAGAGGGTGAAGAGATGAGTATTGAACTTCAAGATTACTACGCCCAGTTCTTGAGCTTGGTGGTACATGAGGGAACTTCCCAAATGGAGGTTGAAGAGAGCTCTAATCTGCTCGACCTTGAAGCTCTTCTTTTACAAAGCTTCAAGGGAACTCGATTCCCTCATAAACCAACAATGGGAGCCCTCAGAATAGCAAAAGACGTATCCCATCTCTTCAAGGCTACAAGTCTTCAGAAGCTTATGACAAGTTACTACGATGAGTACCAAGAAGAAACCTGCCACTTCCTTGCCGCCGTCCAGCTATATTGCGATGATGACGAGATGCAGGGATACATCACATTTTTTTTGTGCGAGGACATAACTATGAGCTTTCCGTGGTGGAGTTGAATCACCTCTATGAGTTCCTGTCTGAGGGGAACATTGACGAGCTCCCATAGTTTGTCAAGGAAGAGCTTTATGCGATATGGGGAACAATAGGAGTTGGCACCTATAACCTAGGAAATTTGAAGAGCACGGGAATAAGGAGCCCAGTCCTGCATTACTTCCATAAGACTATTGCAAATACCATATTTGCAAGGGAAATAACATGGCATGTTACTGATGGGGAAATGGGAATGATGGATTTGGCCTTGAAGCCCACACTACAATAGACATCTGACAGTCGTCCGATGGAAGGAGATAGAGATAGCTCTAGCCTATCTTAGGTTTTAATCAACCAACTAATGTGGTATAGGGAGTGAACTAAGGAAGCCTATAAGAAGGGAAGCCGTGGAACTTTTACGGTTGGGGGGATTATGACACCATTCCTGAGGGCCTGCACTGTTCCTCTGGAAGGTAAAGGTCACCCCACAAGGTGGATTGATCTATCTTATTTTAGGAACTCTCACTTCTTTGAGTGACCAACAAATGAGCAGAAGTATAAGTTCATCCACCCACACTTGGGAGTGGCACTCTTATCACTCCCCAACGAACAAGTCACCACAATCAGAAAAAGGGACAATAATGACTTCCAACCAAGTGCTGAAGTTATGGTATCCTTCAAGAACAGGGAGGAAGAGGAAGTAGATGAAGAAGCAAATGCTGAAAGGCTGGAAGCTACAATTGATCAGGAGCTGAATGAGCCTGAATGCTATCACTTCGAAGAAGCCCCAACTACCAAGCACGGGAGGAGCTTAGCAACAACTCACAAAAACATTGGCAAGCTTTAAAAGTGGAACAAGTTCCAAGATAGCTACTTCAGTAATAAGTTCAAAGAGATGACCTCTCAGATCAAGAAGCTTACTTTGAAGCTAAACAAAGTTACCTCCTCAAAGAAGCAAAGGTCCCCCGAACCCTTAGAGAGAAGCAGATCCATCACCCACAGTCCAAGGAAACCACGAGTTGAGTAACCTCACCATCACTTCTGAAACAATGCAGAGGAAGAAGAGACATCACTTTGAAAGAGACAATCGTGGATCTGCCAGCCAATGCACCATTCAACAACCGCAACTACCTCAACAACCTCAAGAAATTTAACAACATCAGGAAGTTCAACAACATCATGAACTTCAATAGCAATAACTGCAACAGCAAGAAGCATCGGTGCTCACTAGGGATACACCGCAGAAACAATGAAGAAATACCTCTCCTCTGAATTCTTCATACCTTATTGAGGTCCATCCCCATCCTAACCTTCATTGTATAATTCGCCTAATGTGCTTTGATTTCTATTTGCTGATTTTGTTTGCTGCTTATGTTTGTTGTTTGTGATTCAAATGTGTTTATGCTTTTTTGCTATATGTTCTGCCCTCTGTCCAATTCCGAATTTGGTTTACACAGAGACTGTTTAATTCGAGTTTGGGGGAGGATTCATGGGATTATCTAATGAAGTTTCTATGTTTGTTCCTTTGTCTCCAACTTTTTCATAGCAGACATAGCATCTATAGCATGTAAAAAAACCATAAAAATTTGCAATTTTTTCAAAAATTATCCTTCAAAAACAGAGTGTCATTGTAGTTGCATTTCATGTAGTTGTATATAGGATGTTGAAATTTCATGTAGTTGCATATGCATAGGGAACTAGGAAGATGATAACCTTGTAAGTATGTTGTTTTCTCATAAGATGTTAGTGCCCTGGTTTTTTGTTGTCTAATGCATCCTGAAATTTTCTGAAGTAAAACTGCACCTTGCCTGGAATGTGAACTTGCATGATCATTTATCTCCTAAAACATGTTGTGGTTTGAAGTTTTCTCCTATCTATTAGAACTTGAATTTGAATGTATAATTATCATGTTTATGTGCTGAATATGAACTCATGGATATTATCTTCTACCTTTTACCATTCTTGTTAACCCAAGTAGATTCCCCACCCTTGAACCTTGCCTTTTCAAACCCTGAATTTACTACTGAGTGGCTGGTCTTTTATGGAATGATCTTGGTAGAATGTGTTAGGATCGAACTGACAAAAATAGGATCTCATGTAGTTCTAGTTCACGCTTTTTAGACTAGATATGACTAGGTGGGATTCCATTTTGGATGTTGGTTTGGGTGGAAATGAATGAAAGGGTATTGGTAGGTGGTAAAAGGAAACGTTAAGTAAGAACCTTAGGAGAGGAATGGAAAAAAAATGAGAATATGCTAGTAGAAAGTTTGGAGGGAACAATGGTATGAAAAAGAAGTATGGTTAGTGTAGATTAAGAAAAATATGTGACAATGAATTCAAAAGGATAAAATCCAGAAAGATAGTATACATGAAAAGGTCAAAGGCCATAAGTGTTTAAGTAAATAAGTTCCTGAAGCATCTAGCAGTCGTTTAAGAAAGAATCATCTCCTAAGTGTAACCAAAGAAAAGATGAAAAAGGGAGAATGTGAATGTGCATAATCACTTTGAGTTTCAAAAGGGTAGAATTTAGGACTTTTTACTGGGTAGAATCAGGAAACTTAGGTTTCATTAGCACTGGGTAGATGAGGTTTTATTTCTGTATGCATCTAAGTGTTCCTACCTTTAGCCTTCTGCTAAAGCTCATTCCCTTTTGAGAGAACCTTTATTCTGAATCATTAACCATTGCATGAAGGGGTCATCTTTACTCCTTAACATGTCCTTGATCAAATGAGTTCATTGAACACACATGAAGGGGTCATCTTTACTCCTTAACATGTCCTTGATCAAATGAGTTCATTAAACACACATGACTTGATCCATGGTTCCTGATAAAGGAGCAAATGAATTTGAATGCATTTGGAAGTTGGAATTGGTATGTGATGAACTGTGATGAGTATGGCTAAGATTATTAAGTATGATGAGCTTAGGACTGCATTCTAGAACTAGTAACCATGACATTTATATTACTTGTGTTAGCAGCATGTTTTCGATCTGAGTTCTCACTTTCAAACCTCTCACCAAGACTTCTAAATTACTTGATTGAGGGCAAACAAGGATTTCGTTTGGGGGAGTTGATGTCTCTGTACATTCATAGCTTTTATAAGATATTTAGCATCAATTTTTAGGTCTTTAGGTGTTCATATAACACATTTATAGTTGTTATTAGAAATTTTGTGATTTTTAGGGATTTTTGCATTGACATTTGCATATGCATACATTTTGGAGATTTTTCAGGATTTTCAGGAGTTTTCAGGTTGATTTGTGAAAATTCAGAAGAGAAACGAAAAATGCATGGAATGGAACTAGCCCAAGGCTCGGCTCGATGGCAGACACCCTTTTGGATCCATCCATCTCGGCCAAACTCTCCAAGCCCAGATCGAGCCACGTCCTCATTTGGCTTGATCCATACAAGGCTTGGATCAATCTCTCTCGGCCAACATACCAAGTCCGGCTCGATCCCCAACTTCTTCACAGCTCGATAACGGATCGATCCACACAATAGCCAGGCTCGATCCTCCATCTCTCGCAGCTCGATCGCGGATCGATCCACACCTAAGCCGCCTCGATTTTTGGCTCGATCCGGTGATCGAGCCATCTCGGCCATGCCTTGACCACAACACATCTCTCGGCTCGATATAGAGATCTAGCCAACCTTCATCACAGTACAATGTTTATACGGCTCGATCTCATGCACTTCTCAGCTAGAGCCAAACATGCTCCAACCCGACCAACTCGAATCCAGAATGGAACTGACCCAAGACCTAATCTAATGATTGTATTTGTCTTTTATGTGTTTTAGGGCTTTTCCTAAAAACTATATAAGCCCTAAAACACCTCCTTTTTAAGGAGTTCTGTTTTTGTTATCCTTTTTAGGTTTTTTTTTAGGTTTCTTTTCTCTCTATTTTTCCTTTGATGTTCTTAGTGTTCTTGATGCAAAACCCAGAATCCTTTTAAGTTTTATGATAATCTTCTGTTTTCTTTTACATTTATGCATATATTATGGTTATGTTCTATCTGGTGCATATTGATCTAAGTTTGTAAGCTTTTAATCTTCTGATTTAGCTTTGATCATTTTCTTCTGTTTGTTACTGTTTCATTGCTGTTCTTATTTTCTCGGTTGCTATTCTTTATAGTTTGACTTTTGATCATGATGTTTAATTTTGAAGTTATGATTTCTGTTTTTCCTACTTTCATACCCATGTGTAGTGACTAGTTTCCTTAAGTTCCTGAGGATGGGGTAGCCTAGTCTTGATGTTTTGATCTTACCTAAGTACCTAAGCTTGTTTGCATATAGATCCTTTCTGTTTCGTTGCTCTTCATGTTGATTTCTTTCACACCAATTGAAATATGATTTTAGGCATTCCAGTACCCGAAAAGTGTTCAATGGAATGCCTGATCATGGTAATTTCAGATATTTTCACATTATTAGATGTTTAGGGTGCTTATTGGCTTTAGTAGATTGGTTCTTCATGCCTACTAGGTAGTGTACTAATGACTCTAAATTTTCATGGATTTTAAATATCAATCAGCATCAATTCTAAGGTCTTTAGGCGTGCATACATCATATTTAGAGTTGATTTTAGTAAGTTTGTGATTTTTAAGACTTTTGCATTAGAATTTGCATATGCACGCATTTTCGAGATTTTTCAGGACTTTCAGGAGTTTTCGGGAAGGATTTGTGAGATTTCAGAAAAGCAGCACTTAACATCAAATAGAGCAGCACTTAGCGTGGAATGGACCGTATCTATCTTAGGATCAAAATTGGATCGATCTCACTACCTCACTTAGATCGATCTCAGCTCTCTCTTGCACCTATCTGGATTGATCCTGCATCACTTCTGGATCGATCCCAACTGCAACATCTGGATCGATCCCAGCTCCCTTCTGGATCGATCCAGATCGATCCCACCTTGTCCCAACAACACTCCAGATCGATCCCACACTCACATGAATCAATCTCACTCTATCTCTCTCGCGACAACTTGTGAAATTTTTGAAGAAGCAAAAGAAGTGCATGAAACATAAGCTGAGCTAAGTTTGGATTTATCACAACCTGAAGACTAGATCGATCCCACACTCAAACCAGATCGATCCCACACTCGCCTGGATCTATCTCAGGTGCTCAACTCCAGGATCAATCCCACTCTCAAACGCGTCTCAGGTTGGATCAATCTTGACCCCTACGTCCAAGCTCTCAACACTTCGGATCGATCACACACAAGTTCAAGCTCCGACCCGACTAACTCAAATTCGGATAGCACCTGAACCAAGGCCCAAGATCCAAGACAATGATTAGTTTTTGTCTCTTGTGCGAATTAGGGATTTTCTCTAAACACTATAAAAGCCCTAATTCGCCTCCCTTTGAGACAAGCTTAGTTTTTCTTTCCTTTCTAGGTTTTAGTCTTAGGTTTTCATTTTCTTTGTTGTTCTTCATGTTCTTGGTGTAAAAACCAGATTTCTTTCAAGTTTTAAGTTAATCTATTGTTTTTCCTTTACTTTCTTTTGTAGCTTTGGGTTGTTGTTTAGTTGGTGCTTGTGTATTTTCGTTTTAAGCTTTTAATCTCATGTTTTAAGTTTGTTCTTCATCTCTGTTTTTACTGTTTTATTGTTGTTCATAGTTTCTGGGTTTGTGTTCTTGCTGTTCTTCATAGTTTAACCTTAGATATGCATGTTCAGCTTTGAAGTTATGATTTCTGTTTTCTCTGTTTCGTTTCCATGAGTAGTGAGTAGTCCATCAAGTTCCTGAGGATGGGGTAGACTAGGGTTGATGTTCTGGGTTCACCTTAGTATCTAAGTTGTTTGTCTTTAAATCCCTTATGTTTCACATGCTCGCAATGCTGATTGTATTTCATCCTGAGAAGGACTGAAAACCCGCCTTTAGGCCCTTCAACACCTAGCGGTGATTCATTGAAGGTGTCCGGAACTAGGTGATTTTAGAGATTCGTTTCCCCTTCTAAGGGATTAGTTGTTTGGGAAACTTATTGACTATAGTAGATTGTTGTTCATGCCAGCTTAGTAGTTACCGTCTATGATGAGAGTTGAGTCCGTGATTTCTTTTCTTGAAATTGATTGCCAAGAGATTGGAATTGGTTGCTAATGTTTTTACTATCTAGGGTTTAGCTCATTGTATGAGGTATGTTAGGTACTTAGGTAGTTCAGGATGGATCCTTAGTCAATTACCCTTGTCCAAAGGAACTGCTTCACATTGTTTACATCTTTTACTCTCTTTGCTTTTACTCTGTTTTTACATCTTAGTCTTTTATGCTTCTTTTTATGTTTATGCACTTTACTTTCAGCATGTTCACTGCACTTAGGAGCTTTTAGCAAAACCACCCCTTTTAATACTTAGCCTGACTTTAAAGCATCTGTTGAATTCAGATTGATTAGTACGCTCCCATTTGGATTGATAACCCTTCTATACTACAATGATGGGTAATTGAATACCCAGTAGGACCTCAAAATCCTACTATCAATTTGGCGCAGTTGCCAATTGGGTGTTGTTTACTACATTATGGATTTTGGATCTTTTGAGATCAAGTTCCTTTCTTTTACTTTACTAATTTATGTTTTCTTCTTGTTAGTGCATTTTAGGTGTTTTACTTGCACATGGAGAACATCAACAACTTTAACCAGCAGACCATTGGTGTGGGTGACAACCCGAACATTCACACACAACGCTATAGAATAAACCCTCCTGTTGTACATAACAATAATTTTGAGATCAAGCACAGCTTGATAGCTATGGTTCAGGGGAATAGGTTCCATGGATTACCAATGGAGGATCCACTAGACCACTTGGACGAGTTTGACAGACTCTGCAGTCTCATCAAGATTAATGGGGTGAGTGAGAACGCATTCAAGCTACGTCTCTTTCCCTTCTCGTTGGGTGACAAAGCTCATCAATAATAAAAATCGCTTCCTTAGAATTCCATTACCTCCTGGAACGACTCCAAGACGTCATTTCTTGCAAAATTCTTCTCAAACTCAAGAACGGCTAGACTTCGCAATGAAATATCTGGTTTTGCACAGAGGAATGTTGAGAGATTTTGTGAAGCTTTGGAGAGGTTCAAAGGGTACATGTTGCAATGCCCACACCATGGATTTAGCAATGCATCCCTCCTTAGTACTCTCTATAGAGTTGTTCTCCCCAAGATCGGGATGTTACTTGATACAGCAAGCAATGGGAGCTTCCTTAACCAAACTGTTGATGATGGTTGGGAGCTAGTGGAGAACTTAGCACATTTTGAAGGAAACTACATTGACGGCTATGATAGCACTCCATGGGGCAGCACTGCCTCCAAAACTAATACACAGAAGGACCTCAAAGCTCTGAGTGAGAAGTTGGATAAGTTACTCCTTGCACAACAGCATCAAGTTCACTTCATACGTGACGCAGAGCACGTTCAGCTCCAAGCTGGGATGACTGCTCCACAAGAGGGGATTAGTAACATTCATAACCAAAGGGACTACTACAACGGGTTTGTCAACCACAACAACAATATAGCACATCCTCAAGATCCAATTTATCCACCTCACCACCAACAACAAGCTAAGCCTTTCATCAACTATGCTCAAAATCGTGGGTTCCTTCAAAATCTACACCCACAAGGTAGTTTTCAACAACAACAGCAAGTTGGTGTTCCTCCAGGTTTACCCACCAAGAAACCTTCTGCTGCACCTTCAAACGTTGAAGCAATGTTGCATTAGATTCTACAAGGTCAGGCTAACAACACTATGGAAACTTCAAAGAAACTTGCTGAATTGAAGACGCATATTGCTTGCTCATACAATGACCTCCATCAGAAGTTTGACGCTCTGAACTCAAGGGTTACTGCTTTGGAGGGCAAGTATGCTTCCAGTTCTATTTCTACTCCTACCATAAATGGACAACGTCTTGGAAAATCAATTCAGCACCCCCAAGGAGTATGCACATGTCAATGCTATCTTCTTAGGCAGTACCCCTGACTTTTTTTTTCCACCCTTGTCCTACTCACATCACCGAGGACTGTGTTGCTCAAGTTTGGGGGGATTTGAGCCTACATGGAGCTGAAAATGCAGATTTTAGAAAGACCTACCGTTGATCAATCACTAGTTTTGAGAATTTATCATGTATGTGGCCCTATTTAAAGCTCTAGATTCAACATAAAATCTCCAAGATTTTTCTTTCTTCTTGACTAATACAACATGGCTAGAATAGGCCTTATAGAACCAAAATCCAACATATAATTTGCTAGTTTTTCCATTGCTTCCTTATGGTCATTGATACCTATAAGGTCTAACACTAATAGCTCCCACACCAACTTTTAATGTAATTGCATGCTTTCGCTTTAATGGGAGGTAATCCACTAGGTTCTTGATACACATAAGCAAATTGCAATAATAGTATCTATAGCTTCTCAGGAAATGATTGATTAGATTGTTCATGTATTTATGTGTTTCTTAATTCCATTTGTAATCCCGTATAGAGTAAAGAAAATCCATTGCTTAATGACTTTAGAGATATTTTAGGTTGATGTAATGAGGGGTCTCATGTCAATGTGACATGTTTCCCTTGATGAAAAAGTTAATTCATGTAATCCCCAGTCAATTGCATATTTTACTAATGTTCTCAACCACTTAACACCCAAAATAATTTTCACTTTCCAATTCCCGGGCAATCATATCCACTTGAAACATTAACCCTTGCAACTGGATATTCACTTGCAAACAAAACTTTGCCCTTGTACTATAAACTTATATAGTTAAGGATATAAATGTAATTAGCTATTAGATTAATATCCTAATTATCTCATGTATAAATTGTAAACTCATTATCAATAACAGTGTGACATTCAATCTTTATGGTATCAGAACCGTCATTTACAAAAATCTCTCTTTTCTCGTTTTCAATACTATCACCGCTACTCATATGTCTTCCATGTCTGTCTCTGTTACTGATGCTGTTGTCATCAATAATCAAACACTTCTTAGTGTCAATATGACTAATGTCTCCAAACTCACTTCTTCGAATTATCTCATGTGGCGTCGACAAGTCCACGCTCTCTTTGATGGTTTTGACTTGGCTGGATACCTAGACGGTTCCATCCTAATTCCACCGTCTACTGTTGTTACAGATGGTGTCACAGTCCCTAATCCTGATTACACACACTGGAAACGTCAGGATAAATTGGTCTACAGCTCTTTGCTTGGTGCAATTTCGATACAGGTTCAACCTCTTCTCTCACTTGCAACCTCTGCGTCTCAGATCTGGGAGACCCTTGCTTCTACCTACGCTAAACCTAGTCGAGGTCATGTCAAACAATTAAGAATACGACTCAAAGACTGAACTAAAGGCACAAAAACCATCGATGAATATTTTCAAGGTCTTACCACCATATTTGATCAACTAGCTATTCTCTGCAAACCATTGGAGCATGAAAATCAAGTGGACTATATTGTTCTTGGCTTACCTGAGGACTACAAGCCTGCAATTGACCAGATTGAAGGCAAGGACACAACACCATCTCTGCCAGAAATTCATGAATGTCTTCTCAACCAAGAGGCAAAGTTGTTGTCTGCTCCGTCGAATATCACTCTTCCTGCATCAGTTAATGTTGCTACACATAGGCAAAACACGTGTCAGAATAATCGCTACAACAAAAATTACAACAAGACAAATCAACATCGCTATAACAATAGTCGACCTGCCCAACAACAACAATCACATTCAGACACTTACTCTCCTCGACCGTATCAAGGTCGGTGTCAACTCTGCAGTGTTTATGGTCACAGTGCACGTAGGTGTCCACAATACTCGCGCCCTCAACAGTCTCGTAGTCATGACTACCAACAGCAGCCTCGGAATTTCTCTCCGCCCTGGCAGCCTCGCGCCAATCTTGCTGTTGGTCCAAATTACAATACTGACAATTGGCTTCTTGACAGCGGTGCAACTCATCATATAACAAGTGACTTGAATAATCATTCTCTTCACCAACCCTACAATGGCAATGATGAGGTTCTAATTGGAGATGGCTCTAGTCTCAATATCTCTCATACTGGTTCAACTGTTTTACCCTCCCCTACTAGATCTCTCTCTTTACATAATGTTCTGTGTGTCCCACATATTCATAAGAACCTCATTTCGAATTATCGATTGTGTAACACTAACCAAGTTTCAGTTGAATTCTTTCCTGCTCACTTTCAGGTGAAGGATCTCACAACGGGGGTTCAATTGCTACAAGGAAAGACTAAGGATGAGCTGTATGAGTGGCCTGTCACTTCTCCTTCTATTCAAGCTTATTTTTCATCTCCAACACCCAAAACAACTATTTCGTTTTGGCATTCTCGCTTAGGTCACCCTTCGTCCAATGTTTTACGTTCTGTTGTTTCCCAATATTCATTGCCACTTACAAACTCTACTCAAAAACTTATGTCTTGCACTCATTGTCTTATTAATAAAAGCCATAAACTATCCTTTTTAGAATCATCTATCGTTTCCACTCGTCCTCTTCAATACATCTTTACAGATGTTTGGAGTTCACCTATTCTGTCAAATGAAAACCACAAGTATTATTTAATTCTTATTGACCATTTTACTCGCTATATGTGGCTTTACCCTCTTCAAAGAAAATCACAAGTTAAAGACACATTCATCGCATACAAGGCCCTGGTTGAGAAGTATTTTCAGTAGCAGATAAGAACTCTATATTCCGATAACGGTGGAGAATACATAGCGTTAAGATCATACCTGAGAGAAAACGAAATAACGCACCTCACCACTCCGCCTCACACTCCGGAGCACAATGGACTATCCGCAAGAAAACATCGCCATGTTGTAGAGACTGGTATGACACTCTTGTTTGAAGCTGGTGTACCAAAAGCCTACTAGCCTTACGCGTTTGCTGCAACAGTCTATCTTATTAATAGACTTCCGATTCCAACCCTATCCATGAACTTACCGTTTCAGAAGTTGTTCCAAAAATCACCAAGCTATCGCACCCTTAGGATCTTCGGTTGTCTCTGC
>OVBE01002716.1:0-29522 GCA_900406425.1 Iberis pinnata
TGATGAGACCTCTTGAAGGCTTCCCAAACGCATCAGACAAGAGATCCCAGACTTCAGATGTTGTGGAAGCAGATGAGACAATGGGCTGAACCGCCAAGGTGATCGAACCAATAACAGCACTGTAAAGCAACCGGTCCTGACGCCGCCATGGTGCATAAGCCGGATTGGGTTGAGATTGACCATCAACAACGGTTTCTTGCGGCACAGGACAAGGTTTGAGAAATCCCTGCAGTTCATGACCTTCCAAGATAGCTGTTACCTGCTTTGTCCACATCAAATAATTTGAGTTAGTAAGCTTAGTAACACTCGACATGTTAACAGATAGAAGAGTCTTGTGAGGATTCTGAGAGTCAAAGATGACAGTGTGCTCAGCAGTTCCTGAATTGTCGGCCATAGTAGAGAAGTTTGAAGAAGAAAAAGAACAGAGAATAGAAGAAGAAAAGAGACAGGAGAAAGTGAGAAAGAAAAAAAAGAAGCAGAGTATGAGATAGTAGTGAAAGATAGGAGAGATAGAGGAGACACAGAGATAACAGAGAGAAAAAAAAAATTGTTGAAGAAGAGAAGAAAAGAAAGATATGAGGCGGCGATTTTAGGGTTGGAATCAGTGCTCTGATACCATGATAGATTAGGGAAAAGATGGTTTATTCATAAGATAATTACAAGTATATATACTAAGATTTACAGAGACTTAAGGAAAGAATATAAACAGAGATATTATAGAATAAAGTATAATCCATGATTGAAGCAATTATAATATTGCTTATAGGTGGTTCTCCTATCTCATGGAAAACGAAGAAACAACATACCGCTTCACATTCATCTTCCTAGGCATAATATCGAGCAATGGCCGCAACTTTACGGGAAACAAAATGGCTTATGCGCTTGTTACAAAGATTGGGTATTGATCAATCAGCTCCTTTTCGCTTCTTCTGAAATAGTAAGGTTGCTATGCACATTGCTGCTAATCCAGTTTTTCTCGAACATACAAAACATATTGAAGTCGATTGCCATTCAGTTCGTGATGCCGTTCGCGATGGCATCATCAGTACACATCATCTTCAGACTCAAGTCCAGCTTGAGGACATACTTACAAAAGCACTTGGTCGTCCGCAGTTTGAATTACTACTGTCCAAGTTGGGCGTTCGTGATCTTCACGCTCCAATGTGAGGGGAAGAGTATTATGATAAACTTGGATAATGTTTTTCTTATATTGTGTTCCTATATTTTAGGAGTTTTACCATTTCCTATTCATTAACCTATTAGGTTTAGATTGATCTTAGCTTGTATAAATACAAGCCTTATGAGATCATTTGATAACCAATTCTACAATATCCTGAACCTTTTCTTCATTCTTTAAGATCTAACCTCCCAAGATGTCTGATTCCTCGAGCTCAATGAAGCTGAAATACGTGAAACTCTCTTACCACTTTCTTCTGGTTCCTATCATGGCATCCATCACCGTCAAGCTTCTCCAAATGGATCTCGAAGAGATTCTCAGTCTCTTGAACTCATTCAACTTCGATCGCCTTCATATCCTCTGTTCTTTTTTCCTCGTCATCTTCTTTTCAACCGTTTACTTCATGTCCAAGCCACGTACAGTCTACCTTGTCGATTACTCTTGCTACAAACCTCCCGTAACTTGTCGTGTCCCTTTCTCTACTTTCATGGAACACTCTCGTCTCATTCTCAAAGACAATCCCGAGAGTGTCGAGTTCCAAAAGAGAATCCTCGAGCGATCAGGATTAGGTGAAGAGACTTGTCTCCCTCCTGCACTTCTTGAAATCCCTCCAACTCCAACCATGGAATCCGCAAGAAGTGAAGCTCAAATGGTTATCTTCACAGCCATGGACGATCTTTTCAAGAAAACAGGTCTTAAACCTAAAGACATAGACATACTCATCGTGAATTGCTCTTTATTCTCACCAACACCTTCTCTATCGGCCATGGTTATAAACAAGTACAAACTCAGGAGTAACATCAAAAGCTTAAACCTTTCAGGGATGGGATGTAGTGCTAGTCTTATCTCCGTTGATGTTGCACGTGACTTACTACAAGTGCACCCTAACTCCAACGCAGTCATAGTTAGCACTGAGATCATTACTCCTAATTACTATAAGGGTAATAAGAGAGGTATGTTGCTTCCAAATTGCCTCTTTCGCATGGGAGGCGCAGCCATCCTCCTCTCTAATCGAAGGTCCGACATGTGGCGAGCTAAGTATAAGCTGTGCCACCTTGTCAAGACTCACCTGGGTGCGGAAGACAAGTCTTACTACTGCCTTTATGAGCAGGAAGACACGAATGGTATTGTCGGAGTCAACTTGTCTAAAGATGTCCTGGTCACTGCCGGAGAAGCCTTGAAGTCAAACATCACCACCATAGGTAACTTACAATTATCAAAAGGAAAACGTAATGTATATATGTATCAAAACATGCTATTTGACCATATGCTTTTTTCCTAATTATCAATCACTATCATGGTTCCGAGGTATTGGAGTCCCAGAAATCATTTTTACCTAATTCAAATATAAATTCTAAATAAAATATCATTTAATATATATATATATATATATATATACATAGTTATATAAACCATATATTTTTTACAAATATATAATAAAGTTAAATATATTTTTGGTTGATATATATATATACAGTGAAAATAATATTTTGGATTGTACAACTTGGTTTATATAATTATTGTGAGATACAATACTTATTCATTAATTTTAATTTTATCATATGTAAATTATGTAAAACATTTTGAATTTTACAAATAAATATTATTTAATTTACTTTTATATCATATTCTTACAATTAATTTAACTAATATGATAATAATTAAAAAATATTGGCGTTTATCTACACTTATAAAACATACTTATTGTATTAAACTAATATGTTATAATTTTAAAATATAAGGACAACTTAAATTATTTTTAATCTTATTGTATATTTATTCTAGAAAAGATATGTTCAAAAATAAGGAATTTATTTGTATTGATTGAAAAAAATATGAACTAATATTTAAAAGGAAAAAAAAATTAAAAACAAAAATTACCAAAAGTTAAAGAGAATATAATAGAAGGATGGGCCAAAATCTATAATTTTAATATGTTCAAACATTAAGTATTTCTTCTAAAATGAAAAAATTCAGAAAAGAAGAAGTAATAATAAGATAATGGATTAAAATCTTGGTGATTTTGGGTAGGTCAACTGAACTAGTGACTTAAAGGCTGGGTCCGCAATCCGAGGCTTTAGTTAGTTCAAAAGAAGAGCATTTAATTGAATGTTTTAAAATTAAAAAATTCTGGGGACCAAAATAAAAACATAAATACTTTAAAAGTTTTTAATGGAAGATATTTAAGGAAATTTCTTTAAGATGTTTAAGAAATATACACTTGTTGGAACCTTGACGTGAACACAATTATGGTTGAAAAAAAAAAACTGTCTAACAGCTTCGTTGATATATTCATGAGTTTTTCCTACTTTTAATCAACACAAATTTTGAATTTGGGTAGGTCCTCTTGTCTTACCGGCGTCAGAACAGCTTCTCGTTCTCGTGTCTCTTATCGGACGTAAAATATTCAATCTAAAGTGGAAGCCATACATACCGGACTTCAGTATGGCCTTCGAGCATTTCTGCATCCACCCAGGAGGAAAAGCAGTGATCGACGAGATACAAAAGAATCTGCAGCTGTCGGGAGAACACGTGGAAGCTTCTAGAATGACGTTGCATAGGTTTGGTAACACGTCCTCGTCTTCGGTGTGGTATGAGTTAAGCTACATCGAGGCTAAAGGAAGAATGAAGAGAGGGGATAAGGCTTGGCAGATAGCATTCGGGAGTGGATTCATGTGTAATTCCGCCGTTTGGAAATGTAACCGTTCGATAAAGCCATCACCAATGGATGAACCATGGTCGGATTGTATCCATCAGTACCCTGTCTTTATCCCTGAAGTTGTTAAACTTTGAACTTTGAAGTTCAAAGTTTTGTTGAATATGATAAAGGTTGGATTAGACTTTATAAGACCATATCCATTAGTAAAAAATCTAATAAAAGTATCTATCTAATAAAATAATAATATTTTTAGCTTTAATTTTGTTTTTTAATTATTTTTATAATAAAAAATTATATAACCCAATAACAATCCAGTAAAAAACTTTTTAAGAATTGGTTCTAAAAAATCCTAAATAAGAACCAATTCTTATGTGTCTCTCTTCTTTTTGTAATATTTATGAATATGATATTGTTAAAAAACTCTTAATATTCATTGATAGAAGTGCTCTAATGTCCTAGTGTTAAGATCTTGTAATGCACATGCTAAATTTACATATATTTTTCATTAATAATTAATCTATCCCATAAATTAAAATATTTGCTCCAAAATTTGGTGAAAATTTCTACTATTATATAAAGTCCATATTTTAAAAAAAGAAAGTATATCTTGATTTCCTTAGAAACATTATAAAATCGATTTATTATACATATATATAACATGAAAAATAAGCTAATAAAAATTTAGCACATTTATCGAGTATTATAAAAAGAAACATAAATATTAGTATGAGTTTTAAGTTAATATATATGTATATATATATATAGTATATATATATATATGATTTTTCAACAGTCAAACTAAAACTAGACGGTTGATTGGTGAGGACTGTGACTGCAAGCTTTTACTGTAAACTTTTGGCTGTAGAAATTTTAGCTGTGAATGTTGTGACTTTTATTTTAAATTTTAGTAAAAATTTGATTGGTTATCTAAGCTATAAAATTGGTGAATGTAACATTTAAATTTTCAAAAATAAAATTTTATTCAAAAATAAAATAAAATTATAAAAATTTTATAGTTGTATTGATCAATATTTATTTATTTATTTATTAATATTTTTAATGATAATTAGTCAACTAATTAGTGAAATATAAGTACAAACAAATACAAATTAAAATTTTTTAATATAAACAAAATGGATCTTGAAAAAAAAGAGAATAAAAATGGCAATGATTAAAGAACTATATTTTAAAATTTTTGAATTACTTATTAATTTAAAAACAAGTTTCAAAAATTTTGGGAAAAAAAGAAAGAGAAAATAAAATTTTATTTCTATTACCTATTAAAAATAAGATACAGTCATAATTTTGTGGCTTTTAAAATTAACAAAGAGGAAGGGTTGCGAGAGGTTATAGGAGCTGTAGAGACTTTTAGAAATTAATTACAGTCTACAGTCTCATTGGATGAAAAAATACTGTAGAGACCGTAAATAATTTTAACAGTATTTACAACCAAAACAACAAACAAACCAATCAGCCCCTAGTATCACTAATACTAGTTAGTTTTAGAGAAGAGAAGCCTTAATTAAACAAAAATAAAATATTCCAATTTTTGGAGTAAAACCTATGACAAAAATCGAATCCAAAAGAAAAAACAAAAAGAGGTAGAAATCATATGGTCATTAACTATTCACGACACATGCCTAGTTCAAAATTAAATTAGATTATAATCATAGAAATCAAAATGGCAAATATATAATTTATTAAGGAGAAAGATATTCCTAAGAGTTATTTCCATATTACTTTCATCATATCCATGTGATTGAGTGTTTCCATATATGTTGTACTCTGTTATTATATATTTGTACATTTGTAAACATAATGAATTAAGCTTCCTATTCTATATGGTATCAGAACAGGAAAACCTAAATCTCTAAAAAGAAATTTTTTTTTTTCAGCCGCCCTCCTCCTCTTCTTTCTATCGTTCACTTTCTTCTCTTCTCTTAATTCTTTTCTTTGTTCTCTTCTCTTCTTCTGTTATGGCTAATCCTACTGTTGTTCTGTTCTCTTCTTCTGTTATGGCTAATCCTACTGTTACACTCTTTGCTGAAGCAATCCAAGTGAATGGTGTTTCACTTCTCAATATTAACATGTCAAATATTACCAAGCTCACTCGTACCAACTACATTGTTTGGAGTCGACAAGTTCATTCTCTTCTCGATGGATATGATTTAGCTTCTTATCTTGATTCCTCTGTTGCATTGCCGGTTGCTACACTATCTGTTGCTGGTATCACTTCTCCAAATCCAGAGTTTGACATCTGGAAACGACAGGACAAACTCCTTTACAGTGCTCTTATTGGTGTCCTATCACCTACCATTCAACCTCTTGTCTCGATGGCTACTACAACTGCGTCTATCTGGTCCATTTTAGCTTCTACATATGCGAAGCCTAGCCGTGGACACATCAAGAACATTCAAATTCAACTTAAGTCATGGACGAAAGAAAACAAGACTGTGGATGAATATTTTCAAGGTCTTATAGTGCGTTTTGATCAACTTGGGCTTCTAGGTAAAGTCCTTGACCACGAAGACAAGGTTGATTTCATCTTAGAGGGCCTGACAGAAGATTACAAGAGTATAGCAGATCAAATGGCGGGACGTGATGTTCCACCTTCCTTGCCGGAGTTACATGAAAAACTCTTGAACCATGAATCCAAACTGTTGGCCTCTCCTGCTCCTTCTTTACCAGTCTCTGCTAATTATGCTCATCCTCGTCCACGCCAAAACTCTAAGCCGTGTGCTACATCATCATGGAATAATAGCACCGTGTCTCAACCCTGTCCTTACAAACAATATCTTGGTAAATGTTAGTATTGTGATCAGACTGGTCATACAGCTCGCAGATGTTTCCAACTCACTGGATATCAACAGCCGACTCAGCGACCACTTCTGCCTACACCAACTTCATCCTCTGGTCAGTGGAATCTTAGAGCTAATCTTGCTACTGCCAGTTCACCCACCCCATGGATTCTTGACTCCAGTGCAACGCATCATATCACCACAGATTTATCTAATCTATCACTACATCAACCATACCAAGGCGGTGAAGAAGTTAACCTGGCTGATGGCAGTACTGCTCCTATTACCAATACTGGTTCAAAACTTCTCTACTCTTCTCTTAAGCCTTTGACTTTGGCTAATGTTCTCCATGTTCCCAACATACAGAAAAATTTAATTTTTGTTTATCGCCTCTGTAATAATAATAACGTCTCGGTTGAATTCTTTCTTGCCTCGTTTCAGGTGAAAGATTTGAAGTCGGGGGCCCGATTACTCCAAGGTCGTACCAGTAAAGAGCTATACGAGTGGTTGTTTCCTGAAATCCAAACCTTCTTTGCCACACCTACTGTCAAAACGTCTCTTGAAGATTGGCACTCAAGACTCGGTCATCCATCACACTCTATTCTTAAGACTGTTATTTCTTCTTTCTCGTTACCTTATTCTCAACATTTATCTAAAACTATTTCTTGTGTTGATTGCCATATCAATAAGAGTTATTAACTAGCCTTTTCTCAAAACACTATCTCCTCTTCCTCTCATCCTCTTCAACTTATTTATGCTGATTTGTGGACAGCTCCTATACCCTCTGTTGATGGCTTCAAACACTATCTCCTTATTGTTGATCATTTTACCCGGTATATGTGGTTATATCCCCTGAAACTAAAATCCCATGTCAAAGACACCTTTATACGTTTTAAATCCTTAGCAGAAACCAGATTCAATCACAAAATTTGTACCTTTTACACTGACAATGGCGGGGAATTCATTGCACTTCGTGAATTCCTTGGCTCGTCCAGTATTACCAATCTCACAACCCATCCTCATACTCCTGAACACAACGGTCTTTCAGAACGGCGTCACCGACACGTTGTTGAAACTGGTCTTACCCTCCTTCATAAATCTCATATACCCAACACTTACTGGTCATACGCTTTTGCTTGTGCTGTTTTCCTAATTAATCGTATGCCAACACCTACCTTATCCCTCTCATCTCCTTATCAACTTTTGTTCAACACTACTCCTAATTACCACAAACTCAAGATTTTCGGCTGTCAGTGTTTCCCTTGGCTTCGTCCATATCGAGATAATAAGCTCCAACCTCGTTCTTCTTCGTGCATCTTTCTTGGTTATTCCCTCACCCAGAGTGCTTATTTTTGCTTAGAACCTATTTCTAATCGCCTATATGTATCACACCATGTTCGATTTAACGAACATGCTTTTCCCTTCTCTGCCAATTTCACTTCTTCACCTTCTCACCTTGATTCTTCAACTGCTTGGAACCCACCGCACACTTCTATTCCCCTTCCGCCGCCACTCGTATCTCTGGTGCCCTTCACTTCAGATTCTTCACCTGGATCGTCGGCTATCGGAGGTAATTCGCTGGAACCAGTGTCTTCATCGACACATGCTCAGGTATCTCTCTCCCCCCCCCCCNTTGTGCAGGCCTCACCAAATATCCAAGCCCATACTGAAGCCCATTCTCCCTTACCTCACCAAATAAGCCCACAAATCGAACCCAGCCCACCATCTATATCAAAACCAAATCCATTACCAACCTCTCAAACCCTCACCTCTCCTTCATCATCTTCTCGTGACAAACCTCAAAACCACCATCCGATGCTCACCCGTGCAAAACAGGGCATCACCAAGCCAAACACAAAATATGCCTATTTAGCCACACCATCCCCGGCTCCTACAATTCCCCGAACGGTTAATCAAGCTATGGTTGATCCCAAGTGGCGAGAAGCTATGTCGGCAGAGTTCAATTCTCTTATCTCTAATGGAATATATACCATGGTTCCCTTGTTGCTCATCAAAATCTCATTGGGTGTCGCTGGATTTCCACTATCAAGTATCATCCAGATGGTTCGGTTAATCGGTATAAAGCGCGGTTGGTTGCTAAAGGTTACAATCAACAACCTGGAATTGACTATACAGGGACATTCAGTCCTGTCATCAAGTCTACAACTATTCGAATGGTGCTCGATCTTGCTGTGAGTAATTCTTGGCCAGTTAAGCAGTTGGACGTTAATAATGCATTCCTCCAAGGCCGATTACATGACGAGGTTTACATTACACAGCCTCCGGGTTTCATTGATGATTCCCGACCAAATCATGTCTGTCACTTACACAGGGCTCTCTACGGACTCAAACAGGCTCCTCGGGCGTGGTATCATGAACTACGCACCTATCTTTTTTCCCTGGGTTTCATCAATTCCAGAGCTGATGCCTCGTTGTTCATATACAAATCTGGTACTTCTCGTCTTTATATACTTATATATGTTGACGACATACTTGTTACAGCCAATGATTCTAGTCTTCTTCAAGTCACACTGCAGTCTCTTGCTTCCCGGTTCTCAGTCAAGAATCCCGAAGACCTTCACTATTTTCTTGGCATCGAAGCCCATCGTACTGTTGCTGGTTTATATCTCACGCAGACAAAATATATTTTAGATCTTTTATCGCGGTCTCAGATGCTTGGTGCTAAACCTGTCTCCACACCAGTGGTTACTCATCCGAAATTATCATTGCGGACAGGACGTCCTCTTGAGAATGCAACTGAATTTCGTGCAACACTCGGGAGTCTTCAGTATTTGTCTTTTACCCGACCAGACATATGTTATGCGGTGAATCGTTTATCACAATTTATGCATGCTCCTACCGATGTTCATTGGTTCGCTGTCAAGCGCGTACTTTGATATCTTTCAGGTACTTTCACACACGGCATGTTCTATAGTGCTAATAACGCTTAGTCTTTACATGCTTTCTCAGACGCGGATTGGGCCGGTGATGCCGATGATTTTGCCTCTACCAATGCCTATGTTGTCTACTTAGGCCACCATCCCATCTCATGGACGTCCAAGAAACAAAAAGGGGTTGGAAGATCATCTACCGAAGCCGAGTATAGGGTTGTTGCCAATACTTCGGCTGAAATTTGTTGGATCACATCACTTTTGTCTGAAATTGGAATTAAATTGTCGGGGATCTCGGTTATCTACTGTGACAATGTCGGTGCAACTTATCTATGTGCTAACCCGGTTGTTCATTCAAGGATAAAACATTTAGCTTTGGACAATCACTTCATTTGGAATCAAGTTCAAGCCGGCACTCTTCGAGTCACTCATGTCTCCACGAAAGACCAACTAGCTGATGCATTAACAAAGCCTCTTGCTCGAGCTCCATTCCATTCACTATCATCCAAGATTAGAGTAGCTAAAGCCCATCCATCTTGAGGGAGCATATTAAGGAGAAAGATATTCCTAAGAGTTATTTCCATATTACTTTCATCATATCCCTGTGATTGAGTGTTTCCATATATGTTGTACTCTGTTATTAATATATATTTGTACATTTGTAAACATAATGAATTAAGCTTCATATTCTATACAATTAACATACTTATTGGAGACGAAAACTCAAAATCAAAAACTGTCAGGGAAAAATAAACCTAATTTCAGAAGATCTATTAGGTGGATGCTAAATAAGTATGAAACTGATGTCTTGGCTTTGTTCGATATCCATGCTAGAGGGAGCAATGCAACTCGTATTTCTAGTAGCCTCGGGTTTGCGAATTCAACTAAACTTAGGTCAGAGTTGACGACTCTGGATTATATGGAGATCGACAATGTAGATGTGATTTTAACGACACATCAATTTATTCACATTAATATTACAAGGGGGGATGACGTGGTAAATATAATTGTTGTATACGCTGCTTCTACAACAAGTATAAAAAGTAGGAGAAGATGACTATGGGTGAGTTAAAGACTATTATCACCGGTTTGACTGACCCAATTTTGGTGGGAGGAGACTTTAATAATATCGTCAGTGTTGGAGAAAGTTCTGGAGGGAATGCACAGTTGTCTGCGGATTCAATACAGTTTGGTGAATGGATAAATGAATTGGTTCTTATTGACATAGGATATGGAGGAAACAAATTCACCTGGAAAATAGGGAACTCCAACAACACTTTTGTTGGAAAGAGGCTTGATCGGGTGTTGTATTGTCAAAGAGAAATAATGAAATGGCAAGAGGCGTCAGTTGTACACCTAGCTTTTTGGCTTCAGATCATACTTCGTTGTGGTTAAGGTTGTATTCACCTAGGGATCTAAGCCCGAAGAAAAGTCCTTTTTAGACTTGAAGCGATGTGGCAAAAACATGAGGGTTTTACAGACTTGTTGAAATCCACTTGGGACCCATATGCTTTGACGCCAATTTCTCTCCGGGCACTTACCGGAAGGCTAAAACGTTGAAATAGAGAATTTTTCGAAGACGTATTTCATAAGAAGGAGAAGCTAATAGGGGAATTATCTCACGTTTAGAATTTACTAAAAAATTGATTGTTCTCCAGAATTTATTGGTAGAGGAAAATATCCTGAAGAATATTTTGATCGATTGTTGGAGCAGGACGAGATAATCTGGTTCTAGAAGTCGCGGGAAAAATGGCTAGTTTTTGGGGATCTTAATACCTCCTTTTTCCACACTTCAACCACTATGCGGAGGAGAAGAAACATAATTGAAAGACTGAAAAATGAGGATGGCAGATGGATTGAGGATCCAAAGGAGTTGGACTCATGGGTGACTGACTACTACATAAAACTTTACTCACTGGATGGGGTGAATATGACGACACAAGGTATAGCTATAAGCGAATTTCCATCTTTGTATCGGGAAGAAGTTAGTGAGCTAGACAAAGCTTTTAAATCTGAAGAGGTGGAATTGGCAATGAGGAGTATGAGGAGGTTTAAAGCTCCAGGTCTAGACGGGTTTCAGACGTGTTTTTATTAAGATAATTGGAGCATAGATGGGGATTCAATATCCTGATTTATTCTTCCATTTTTGATAGGGGTGAGTTGGGTAAGAGGTTTAATGATTCTCTTATAGTTTTAATAGGTAAAATGGAAAAACCGGAGAAACTTACACAGTTTTGTCCTATAAGCCTCTACAATGTGTTATTTAAATGTATCACGAAATGGTGTTAAGATTGAAGAAGGTGATTTCTAAGTTGATTGGTCCAGCTAAATTAAGTTTTATCCCATGACGTTTAAGTGTTGATAACATATTTATTGTTCAAGATCCGGTTCACTCGATTAAAAGAAAAAAGGAGATAAAGGGATGGATGTTATTAAAACTTGACCTTGAGAAGGCTTATGATATTCGATGGGATTTTTCGGAAGAGACTATTCAAGTGGCGAGTCTTTCAGATGAATGAAAGTCTTGGATAATGAAATGTGTGACACAACCACAAATGGAAGTACTTTGGAATGTCGAGAAACCAGAAGGCTTTGTACTAGCTTGTGGGTTACGACAAGGTGACCTTCTATCTCTATTTTTTCATATGCTTAGAGAGATTGTGCCATCTAATAGAAATTGAGATATGTAAAGGAAGTTGGAAGCCGATTAAGTTATCGAGAAATGGGCCAAAATTTTCAGACGTGTGTTTTGTTGATGATCTTATATTATTTGCAGAAGCATATGTAGATCAGATCAAAGTGATTCGGGAGGTGCTGGTGAAATTTTTGGATGCATCTGGTTAAAAATTAATCCTAGAAAAATCAAAAAATTTCTTTTCTGGGAATGTGAGCAGGGATTTGGAGGTTGAGATCACTAGGAAGAGTGGTATATCTTTAACAAGAGACTTAGGAAAATATCTTGGTATGCCTATGTTAAACAAGAAAGTAAATAAAGACACTTTTGGGAAGATTGTAGGACAAGTTTTGGCTAAATTAGCTAGATGGAAAGAGAAGTACTTGAGTATGGCTGGCAGAATTACTTTAGCAAAGTCTGTATTGATATCTATTATGGTGCATACTACGAGCTCCATTCTCTTGCGAGAAAGTGTATTGAAGGCTTTGGATCACATAGTTCGTGACTTTAATTGGGGAAGTACACAAATAAAACATAAGAATCATTACCTAAGTTGGAAAAAGATGTGTAGATCGAAATTAGATGGAGTTTTGGGAATTTGTAAATCGAGGGAGATGAATACAGCCCTAGTAGCGAAGCTTGGGTGGAAGGTTTTAAATTATTATGGTGGTATTTGGGATCAAGTCTTACAGAAGAAATAAAAAATTGAGGACTATTGTAATGATTTTTGGTTACAACCTAAAGGGATCTGGTCATGCTTATGGAGAAGCATTGATGCAGGGATTCGAGAGGTTGTTCGTGAAGGCGTGTGCTGGATGATGTGAGATGGTAGATATGTCCTATTTTGGTTGGATAAATGGCTAACCGATGTTCCTTTTTTTTCTTTCCTCTTAACTGCCTTGACACCCTCAGGATGATACATTGCTTCATCACACTATGTGATAGCGTTTGAACTTGTACAATGATCATCTACCTTCTTTTTTGAGTTACTATCGCCCTTAACAGTATAAGCACAACACTTATG
Organism: Iberis pinnata; assembly: GCA_900406425.1. Classification (NCBI taxonomy): domain Eukaryota; kingdom Viridiplantae; phylum Streptophyta; class Magnoliopsida; order Brassicales; family Brassicaceae; genus Iberis; species Iberis pinnata. The sequence goes on from OVBE01002716.1 coordinate 13,224, forward strand.
GTCATTGTGAATCTCAATCTACGCATATTCTAGATTGAATTTCACCCTATGATCTTGGAAGAAGATATCATATGCTACCTTAAGAAGGTCACTCTCATTTTGACCATTGCTTTGTTGTCTCTTAGCTGTCTCATAGCAGCCTACAAACTTGCAGACTTGGTCATTTATCTTCTACCACATTTGCTTGCAATATCTTGGATCTCGCTTTTGAAACCCTTCAAGCTTTGGTGATGCATTAAAGTATGCACCAATGTGTTTCCAGATGGTAGTGTGATTTTGTTCGTTACCAACAACAACATCCATGCTGGTGTTTAGCCAAGAACTACACAACACTATATCTTCTGTTAGCAGCCATTTTTTCATTTCTCTACGCCCTGGAACCTCTTCCCCTATATCCTCACTGATTTGGTAAACTGTGGGACTTGAGATGGTCCAAGTCCCATATTAGGGGGTTATAAAACACTCAAGGTTTAGGGTTTCTTGTTGGCTATTCAAAAGATCCATGAAATTAGAAGACTCATAACATGAATCCATGGCCGAGTGTCCTGATGGACCATGAGATCAGAAAGGTTTGGGAATTAAGTTTTAAAAAATCAATTTATTATATATATATGGGGTTAATAGTTATAAATGTTGGTAGAGTTAGTGGGTGGGGTTAACTTTTATTACTTTTGGTTGTTAAGTTCATTGACTGTTAGTTACGGCCACTCTACTTTACACCAAACAATCAATCAATTACACTAAAACATAAACCTAATCTACACCTAACAACCGCAATCAATGACATGTTAATTGTTCATGTTGAGATGAAAAAAAACACCTTTGTAAAATTATATAGTAGCTGGGCGGGAAGAAGCATGCTTCATGTCTCAGAAGACCAACCCTAACATAAAAAGAAGCTTATTAAAACTTGTGGCAATGAAACATCATAGACATATACTCATAAACCTCATATCATTATTCTCATGTCATGAAACTTCCTAAACATATTATTAATTCATGAACTTCATAAACAGATTATCAAAAGATCATAAACATAATACTTAAAACATAAATCACAACAAAGGAATGGTCAAAACACAAATCATCACGCTTAAGTTTCATGAAAGTTTAATTTGCAGGACATAAAAGTGGTAAAATTAACAACAAAGCAATGTTTTGAAAGTTTCATTTAACTTGCAAACTTGCATACTTGGAACGGACTGAAATCAACAAAACAATTGTCAAAACACAAATCATCATCACAACAAAGTTTCATAACACTTCAAACACAACATCTTTGAATATTCTCACAACATATGTGAAAACTTTAAACACAGATCACAACATCAAATTAATCTGAAGAGAAATAATCTAATATAATCTACCAAATTAACCAAAATGTGATGCATTAAACATTATCTAATCTAATCTTATTCCAAATCAAGCAAAATATCATCCAAGTCAACTAGAACTCTAATCTAATCTAGAACTACATCAACAAACTATTGTCTATCCGAAATTAAGTGATAGGATTTCGAATCCCCAAATTGTTACTTCTTCGCTTGAGTCATTCGCCAGCCTTCTCAGGCCTCTCCTCATAATCTTCGACGGATTCAACCGTTAGCTCACTAGAGTTCTCGAGCACTCGGTGATGGAAACCAATCGCCACTTCAATCGCAACATAGAAAAAAATTAGGGGTTTTTTTAGTTATGCCCGAGAGAAAGAGAGGGTGCGCAATTTCTTATTTTTTTTTATCCAACCAATCACAATTAGACACATAGGAGTTATAAGGGGTTTCTTACAATTCCTAAACCAAAATCGATTATTTCCTGGTTTTTTAAATTTTATTTAATTTTTGATATTTTACTTAATAAACCCACTTACTAAGTCTTTTATATCTCTTGATGGAGATGCTCTTAGAGAATACATATGTTACTCCAAACACCATGTCGTTTTGCTCATCCCCGCCATTTTTCAATCATTGTGGTAGTTAGAAGTGTTCCTCTTATCTTAGGGTTCGAATGGTACTAACACAAATTAAGCGGTGCTAGACAGAAAAGTAAGCGAGATGGTCTAATTAAGTGCAGTATATTAAAAAATTTAGCAGTGCAGAACAACTGCGATCATAATAAAATTAGTTGTGCGAAATAATATTTGAATAGTGAATAAAAAAATATCTATGTGGAATAATAATTATATTTTTAGTACCACGCAGTCTCATTTATTCCAAAAATATCATTAAAATGTTTTGGAGGTTAATATATCAAATTTGAAGTTTTGAAATTATTTTAAGTTTAATTTTTTTTAACAATTGGGAATATATAATATTTTTGGAACTACAACAAAAATTGATGTTTTCTCATCTCCAAATATTTGGTATTTTTTGTTAATTTAGTTAAAGTTACATGAAACTTTTATTGAATACTATTATTTTCTTGTGTTAATATGTGAATTATATGATTAAAAAACAAAAAACATGAAAACCGCACCGAACTTGTATTTTGTTGACATTGTTCACATTTTCTCATGTATTGATAAATCGCCACAATGAAATAAAAATTTTCTATATTTTAAGAGTGCGAATGGAAAAAGCGGGGTGGAACGGATTTTGACATTTGCGGGATGGATTTATATGAACTCACCATCAACAAAAAAATGTTATTTGTGGGGCGGATTTTCCACAGAAAAAGCGGGACGATTTTGTACAAAAACATTGTTATTCCTTTGATTACAAAAAAATAAAGCGGATTTGATTAGATATGAACTAAAATGGTGTGATTTTAGTGCGGATCTGGTTTGTTGCTTTTTGTGTAACACTCTAAAATATTAAAAGTATCTAAAATAAATTAATAACTATTATAGTATATATGTAATATTTTAAAGTTGTATGTTAATATCACTATTTACTTTGTACTATGTAATTATCAAAAATATTTTAAAATATTTTGTTTCATACCATAAATTTAAAATAGATTTAGAACATTTAAATCATAGAACCCTAAAACTAAACACTAATTATTTCAAAACTAAACTCAAAGTCAAAAATTTACTATTCAAAACCAATTATGCACCGCATGTAATATTTGCTACCATTCAAAAATAACTTTGCACCGATTATTTTTATGAACTGCACTTGTCCCGCTTTCTACCAAAATCGCAGTTATACTGCACTGTCCCACTAACTTTTTTATCCGCACTGCTTGATCCATTGTCACCATTCATAGTCGTATTTTATATTTAATGGTGAATGAAAGCGTATTTTGACCGTAGTAACACGAAAACCGTCCCGTGTCAAGTCTCCATTCACGACCTTAGTTTAATTTTCTTCCCAATTCCACATTTCCGTTTCCCTAACACACCACTATTTTTTTATTTTGTTGGAACTAAACAAAAGAAGATTTGAATAATACAACTTGGAGATTGAAATATATACGACGACGATTTATTCAAATTTTAATTACTTATTATCATAAGTGACAAAAAGTTACTTATTATCATAGTATGATTTTCAGATTAATCTACAAGAAAAGAAATATGATTGTACATCTTATAGAGTGATGAAAATATCAGAACGATACAGTTCTCGAGTTACATCTTCTAGAAACTTTAATGGACTCTTTGGTATTTTTCGTAAGACAATGCGAAACTACAGTACGTTTTTTCCGTCGGCGGGATGAATTTCCTAATGGAAAAGTTCGAGATCTTCAGAAACTGGAAAAATACCCGAAGAGAATGACTCTATTTCTAGTATCTGATATGGAGCCGAACTCGAAAACCATCGCGCTATCTGGTCAAAGGACTTCTGTCGCTCTGTCCATTCCCAGAGTCAGAGTTTCCGATTTCGACGACTGGTTATGTTCGTCTTTGATATCTCAGGTTGTGAAGCATTTCCACTTCATGTGAACCCCGAGAGAATCCTCATGGTTACTCGAACCGATTCGTAATTTGAGATATTTTCATGCCCGTCATGTGGCATAAGCGGGCTAAGCCAAGGCTTAGGACCACATTTTTTGGGAAAAATTTGGGCCACATAGTTTTCAAAGATATAGGTCTTTGGGCCACATAGAAAATTATTCCAAACCCACAATATATGCATTTGTTTTCTTTTTTTGTCTTATATCAAGTTTTAATTTTATATATATGTATATTCTATCAATTTAGCATCCAAAAAAAAGAAGGAAATATACATAATTATATAAACCTAAGATCCACAATCGTCTTAATTACCAAAAAAAAAATCCACAATCGTCTTAATCACATCCGCCGAAAGAAGCTTCTCCAAACTAAAGTTTATCAAGAGTTATATGCGTTCGATAATGTCACAAGAAAGATTGAATGGATTAGCTATGTTATCTATTGAAAGAGCTATAATTAAAGAAATAGACTATGTGAGTCTAATGAACGACTTCGCAGAAAAAAAAACCCAAGAAGGGTTGTTTTTCATAATTTGTTTTTTCTTCTTATCGGATTTATCGTTTAGTTGTTGTTCTTTTTTAGTTCGATTTTTTTCAATGATAGGCCACTTTATTTTCTCGATTAGGACCACTATCTTTGTCGGACCGATCCTGGATATTCTCCACCATTATTTATTTAGCTATCTAAAAATTGTAACCGAAACCATCAAGAATATATCTCTTTTTGTCATTTTGTAAAACGGTGGAGTTGTCGAGATAATTGGTTTGATTGACGTTGTGTAAAGATCTATTAAAAATCTTGAAAAGATGCAACTTTTGGAGAAAAAAAGTTAATTTTATCAAAGGTCACCATTCACCAATTTCAAATTGTATCTTATTGCTTATTTAAGTTACGAAAAAAAGGACACATATCACTCATACAATAGATGAAACTAATATTTTATAATATGTAATATATATATATATATATATTAACGAAATGTTGCATATTTTAATAAAATGTTACAACTTTAGTATTGAAAATATGATGTTTTATGTTATTTATAAAAACTATCAAAAATATAATATAATTGAGAAGTTGCTTTTTTACAACAAAAAAAAACATTATAAAATTAAAGTAAGCACATTAATAAAACCTTTTTAATTTTTTGAGAACTAAAAAAAGTTAAAAATACAGACTTTTTCAATTTTATCTCTTCTATTTTTCTAGATTAAGTTGCTTCTTTTTACTGTACATATTGTAAAATCAAAGATACACATTTTCAAGTTGAACTTCTTCAATTTTTGATATATACAAATAAACATAATAAAAAAAACACATATTTTTAATTGTACGTCTTCCAAATTTAAGAGACACATCTTTTAGTAGCATTTCTTTAATTTTTATTTGATTTAATAAGATTTTTCTATAAAAATTAAATAACACACTTTTTCAATAACACCTCTTTCATTGTTAATATAAAAAAAAAACATTTACAATATAAATGTTACATTTTTAATGAATACAAGATAATATAAGTGAAAAGTTATTTTTACTAATATAAAATAATGTTTTAAAACAATCATATTATTAATGAAATAGATCTTATATAATCACTAACAAACATGATATTTGTACCATAATAAAAATATATTATTAGTGTTGTAATTACTACTTATTATAAATTATTATTATTAATTAATTAATATATTGTTCTTTTGTGTGAAACAAGGGAAAAATATCCCCTAATTTATTAGAAAAAATTTAACAAGAAGATCAAACAATCACTATTCGAGGTTTAGTTATTCCCCGAGTATCATCATCTAGATACGCAACACAAAAACATCTGGAACAACATCCAAGATATGTATCATGAAGCTCAAAGAATAGACATGATTAGCAAGAGCATAATCCAAACTGTTTCCTTCACGATAGACATGAGTAAACCAGACTTCCCAGTCCTTCTTCAGAAAGCTATGGCACAGTCGTACCAGTAATGCAAGTGGATGGTAAAAACCAACTCCGAGTCCATCTCTAACTCGATCTTCTTAAACCCCCGAGTCCAAGCAATAAACAAACCGTAGTAGACACCCCACAACTCCGCTAAAGGAACAGTACATACACCAATATTCAAGGTGAAACCTCCACACCAACTCCCATTATGATCTCTAGTAACTCCACCAGCAGTCCCCGGACCTAGGTTTCCTCTTGACGCACCGTCGGTATTTGATCTTGATCCAATCATACACAGGTGGAGTCCAAAAAATAAACCCTTCAACTTGTGCTGGTTTGACATTAGAAAAGTTCACGTCTCTGTTTTGACACAACATTATCTCTGTCGCGAAGTTTTGTAAAAACAGGACTCTATCACGCCAAAGTGTAGTTGATTATCAAATAAATATATAAACTTCCTAATAATCATTTTCGGAACAGCTTACTAGTTTTTCTTTAATTTCCAAATCAAAATTGTTGGATATTTATATATAATGAAAAACCAAACTATTTTTTAAAATAAATTATAAAAATTTTGAAAACCATAAATTGGTTATGCTAAAATATAAAAATTTATCAGTGTATATTAAAACTTAAAACAATTAAAATAATTTAAGTTTTTGTAAAATCGAATCTATGATAGTTACTATTATATACCGATTCCTTATGGTCATTTCTAATATATTGTAAAGATATTACCATGATAATAATAATATAAACGATTAGTGTTGTTTTTTGCATGTAAAAAGTTTAGATCTTTAATTACAAAATATCTTTTTATAACATGTTAACATTTTGCAGCGCAATCATAATTTAAGTAGAAGAAAAAGTAAATGAAAGAAACAAGACTTACAAATTTTTTTGGCATGTGCATCGAAACACATTATCTAAAATTTTATTATCTTCCTACTTCATACACAAATAAGGCCACATTGTAAATAGCCAAAATAGTTCAAAAAGCATAGTAGAAAAAAGATTCGAATTAATATCTTTCATTAAAAAACCAATCATAATAACTATAAAAGAAAATCAATTCTATAATAAAGGGATTATTGGAGATAGTTATTTATCCATTTTCTTTTGTTCTCACAAGATATTTAATTTCATAAGTAAAATTCGTTTTTTTTTTATGAATCAACTTTCTTGAGTTTTTGTGTTGAATCAAAATTTTTAGTTTAATTTGATGAATCAACTTAGTTTTTGTGTTGAATAAAAAGTTCTAAAAAAAACATTTAACCATGATAGAATAAATAGTTAAAAACTGATTGTAAATATTATATATATATATATATAAATGAAAAGTTGCATCTTTTCATGAAAATTACACCTTGTCAATTGAAACCTCTTCAATTTTTAAGATTAAAAAAAGTTTAAGAGACATAATTGTGAAATAGAACCTCTTCAATTTCTGAAATTTTAAAACATAAAACTTAAAAGATACATTTTCAATAACACATCTTACATTTTTTAAGATATAATAAGAATTTTATAAAGTTAATTTAAGGGACAATTCTTTTCAATTTTAATGAGAATTAGACAAAGTTAAATTTAAGAAACATTTTGTAAATTTTTACAGGAATTAATATGAATTTAAATATTAGAAAATTACACCCATTTTTAGTAACACGTCTTCCATTTTTGAAGATTGGTATTACTAATATTCATAAGATTTTTTAACTAAAATGGTCAATATTGGTGAATTTGATAAATCCTCTAATTAATTTGGGGGTATGTGTAAAATTCCTATCATCTGTTAATACTTTTAAGGAATGACTTAACTTTCTAATTGTATAAAGTTTGATTAGACTTTGACCAAAGCAGAATATAATCAAATGTACTCTCATCTCACCTACTTGATTATACACGTGGTTCATGTTCTTCTAACGCAGCGTTTTACCTGTCAAATTTCCAAATGATCTGATCTTTCTCATACCTCTATAAATTTATTTCTCTTGGAATCAGAGAAGAGAAGGATCTTTGCTTTTCGACAATGGCGGCTACATTGTACAAACCTGCTATTCTTCAACCCAAGTCTAGCTCCACCACTCGCTTAAACCCTTCTCTCGTTAAGCCCTTCTTGAATTTGACTAGTAAGTCTCGCTGTTCTCGGTTTCGAGATTGGAATCAAAAGTTTGGATTTTTAACCCTTTCTTTTCTCTGTGATAGGAGCTTCGGTTCCAGGGAGGAGTCGACGAGATGTCGTTGCGAAAATGTCGATTAAAATGGCCGAATCGAACTTGACACCTTCCGTTGTTGTCAATTCCTCTAAGAAGAAAGGTCCGATCATTGTGATCGATAATTACGACAGCTTCACCTACAATCTCTGCCAGGTTTCTATTCAAATCTTCTCTATATACTTTTGTAATTTTTGATTGAATGATGTTCAATTTTGGTTTGTTTAAATAGATTAGTGTCCTAGATAATTGCAAAGTATGCATTTTTATTTATTATTAGAATCTCTCTATTTCACTGTCCAATCTTGGTTCAATACTATGAATCAGAGTTGTTATGTCACTATCGAATCTTACTGTTGAGAGCCTCCAGTTCTCTGGAGTATAGTGTTCTTAAATATGTGAAATCTTTTGTCTTTCCTGTTTGATGTTGTATAAAAGTAATACTTGATCGAGCAAAAGCTAATGCATTACCTCTTTGTTGCTGTTAGTCTGATCTTTTTCAACAGAATCATGAAAAGTGTTTAGATTGGTTCATCGTAGTTGGAATATCTCGCTTTTGGCTGCTCTCTGCATATCACACAACACACATATATCCCTAATATAAAATTTCATCATGTCTCACTTGTAAGTTATATATCCATATATAAGTTCATCGTAATTGCTATTCTTTTTCAATAGTATATGGGAGAGCTAGGATGCCATTTTGAAGTTTACCGCAATGATGAACTTACAGTAGAGGAACTAAAAAGGTAAGAAGAAAACTATATGTTATCTGTTTATATCAAAATCTTACTATTCAAGAGGTGTTGATTCTTTTGTTCTGCTCTTCTTTTTTGCAGTAAAAATCCAAGAGGGGTGCTGATTTCTCCTGGGCCTGGTAAACACTCTTACCCTCCGAGATTTCTTTAGTTATGTCTTTTAGAAATTCTTGTAGAAATGAAGAAGAAGAAGATAACAAGTATCTTAAAAATTGATAGGTACCCCTCAGGACTCTGGAATTTCATTGCAAACTGTGTTGGAACTTGGACCACATGTTCCTTTATTTGGTGTATGTATGGGTTTGCAGTGTATAGGAGAAGCATTTGGAGGTTAGCTAATAAGATTGAGTTGAACCTTTATGTAATGGAAACTCAGCATTAATGGAGTTATGTATCGGTTTTTGGGTTGTAGGGAAGATTGTCCGATCACCATTTGGTGTTATGCATGGGAAAAGCTCTATGGTACATTATGATGAGAAAGGAGAAGAAGGCTTGTTCTCTGGATTATCTAAGTATGAATCATGTTTTTTCTACTATCTGGGAAAATCCCAATCATATGTCCTTTGATGCGTATTGAAACAAATCTTGTTGCTCTGGTCTTGTTCAGCCCTTTCCTTGTAGGTAGATATCACAGCCTCGTGATCGAAAAAGATACTTTTCCTAGTGATGAACTTGAGGTTACTGCATGGACAGACGATGGTTTGGTTATGGCGGCCCGACACCGGAAGTACAAGCATATACAGGTAAAACGAAAAAGAAAACCCACTCAAATGTTCTAGTTGTCCTATTAAAAACACAACTATTGAGGCATTGTAAATTTTTGAAACCAGGGAGTTCAGTTTCATCCGGAGAGTATTATAACAACTGAAGGCAAGACAATTGTCTGTAATTTCATCAAACTTGTAGAGAAAAAGGAGGCTGAGAAGTTGCCTCAATGACAAAATCAGATAACTCCTTGCAAAAAATGTTGTTCTTTGTCATCTTCCCGTAGTTTCTATCACAATAAAGTTTCGATTTGTTTATTAATGAACTACAAACTAAACTCAATTCTATTTGGTTTTAGAACAGTTTGTTCCGCTAAAACGTCCACCCTTGTGACTACTTACTTGATATACCTCCTATAATAGTTTAACAAACAGTGTATGCAGAGTAATAAATTTTCGTTTGAGCAAAAACCAAACCACAATGGAAAAAAGGATCAAGGCATCTGTGAACTGTGGTTGACATTGAGCACATACTCTTCACTCGATGTTGATGGTGAGGCAACGTGCTAAGTCAGTGTGCAGTGCATGACCCGCCTGCATTTGAAAGGGATTAACCCAATTCTATTTGAAAACTGTTTTCAAAGAAACTAGAACATGTTAAAGTAGTATTTGCCTTAAATGCGACTATGTGAGCCACAGGGAGTCCTCCATTTCCACCTCGTGCTACAAGGGAGAGGTCACCAATAAGATCCAGGATCTTATGGCGACATGCTTCATTATCAAACCGCAGAGGAGGGTTCATCCATCCATGCTCAGCGCTGCATTAGAGATGGTTTCAATTGAATACCATGGAATCTAGAGTCCTTAACATGAAAGTTTCTTTACCTGCAAACAATGGCGTTATCCAGAGAACCTCCTTTAATCAGCCCTGCTTCACGCATTTGTTCCACCTGCAGGAAACACTCAGAGCAGATGATTTTAAAAGGAACACCAATTTCGGATCCTAAAGCTCCTAAAAACAGTGTTGCAACGGACCTCTTCAAAGACACAAAAGGTTCTTGATGGTGCAATATCTTTTGCAAAGCAAGAATCTAGGAGAGGTTTCCAAGAAAACCACTGGCAGCCTATAGCAGGGACCTGTAAAGTTCATCATAAACCATAGAATTATGCGGAAGCAGAAAAAGTGTTTGCTTTTCTTCTGTGTTCACAAAATGCCAACCTGTGGGAAGTCAATACCACAAGTGATACGAGTCTCTGGAGCTGGATATGCAGCTACAAAAGAATCCTTCTTGCAAACTTGCACAGGTCTGTTCACATATGCTACCATCTTCTCCACACTTTCACCAATATGGTTTTGAGCCACGTTTATGCCGACTTCTTCTATCGCATCGACCCATTCTTTAGCTGATCCATCAAAAATAGGGACCTGTCACTTGATTAGTGTTGCCTGCAATCACCACATCTCCAGTGACCAAGGCTCTCAAGCAAATTTTCAGTGAAAAGTCCGTTAAAGCTAGCTACACAGTATGGTGTTGACAATCTAAATCCAAATACAATCTAACCACTCAAAAGTAGCATATAGTTCAGAGAATCCAATCAAATCGACACCACGGTCATTGATTTAGCCAATGGTCATATGGTTTAGTTTCTGGACACAAACCTCGGCTTCCCGATCATCTGGACTTTCGTTCTCGATTTGGATTCTGCAATTATCCACTCCTTTCGCCTCCAGAGCTGACAACAAGTGTTCAACCGTTCGGATTTTAAGGCCATCTTTAACCAGGGTAGTGCAAAGAGGCGATTCCTGAGTAAAGTCAATCGACGCGGGGATGAACCTGGAGCAAAACTCGAAGTACCTCCCAGCTCCGGCAATATCCGGAAGTAGCTTCACCGTCGAGAGTTTACCGGAATGCAGAGCGTTCCCTTTCAACTCCACACATCCCGCGAGAGTTTGCTGTAATCGCCCGCTCTGTTATTGAAACAAAGAAAAGAAAAAAAAATGATGACAATGATTCCAGTGGGCGTGGATAAATTCGTATACATATGCACGCTGGAGAAAGGTTTACTGGTTTCAAGGAGACAGCCGACGACGACGCGGCGGAGGAAAATAGCATCCTAGAGAAAAGTGACGACGGCTTAGTGGCTTTGATGGTGATGGAGAGGCTCATTGAAATCGAGTTGATTTGACTTTTGAGTTTCTGTTAACCGATTAATACTAAAATTAAAAGTGGTAGAAAAACATAAATTCTATATATTCAACTTATGTGTTGAAGAATGCTAAAGTCCAGATGATTAGAGTTCTGATTCCTTATTTGTTTGTATTAAAATTCGTTTGTATTATAGGTTTGCTGATATGATTGATATAAAATGCCTTTTATTTCATGAGATCAAGTAATCACTCCAAATCTCAAAGCAAGAACATTTAAAGAGTCTCTTAATCATACAAGTCGTCTGCAGAGAGTGACACCATCACCAATGGAGACTTGAGAGAGTTCGATGCGAGGATCAGAAGCGAGCTGCTTGTTTAGGTCTATAATGGTATTTCTAACATACCTCAAGTGCTCTGGCACACTTTCTTCTTCTTCAGCCACAAACCCATACCACAATGTGTTATCAAACGCTATGATTCCTCCCACTTTCACCAACTTCATTAGTCTCTCATGCATGTTGGCATAGTCTGACTTTTTAGCATCAACAAATGCGAAATCAAACTCCGGTTTCGGCTCCTCCTGTAAAAATTAACCAGTGTTTTTTTTGTTGTTGCAAATTAAATGATTGTTCATAGTAATATACAGTTAACATGTTGTCTAAGGCCTGGAGACAATCAGATTGGATGAAATTGATTTTGTGGTCAACACCAGCCTTCTTGATGAACTCTAGACCCATCTGGTAAGCTTCTTTATCAATGTCTATTGCAGTTATCTGTGTATTCATAGATGATAATTAGTCTTTTTTTTGGTTATAAAGATGGAATTAAGGTATTAGTGTTGTAAAAAGAAATACACGGCCATCATGAGGCAAAGCGAGGGCGGTGGTGAGCAGGGAATAGCCAGTGAAAACACCGAGCTCAATCGTGTTTTTGGCATTCATCATTTTTATAAACATCGATAGGAAATGTCCCTCATCAACTGGTACCTCCATCTCGCTTCTGCCAATACAAAAGCATATTAATTTTTTTTTGGTGTGAATAAAAGGCATATCAATTTTACTCGAAATCTGTTTCCCGTTTTCAAAAACGTCTCGGAGGAAACATTTATAAAACATAAACTTATTCTTTTAGAAATTTAAGCGAAAATTTCATTTTAATACACTAACTTAATTTTATGTATCACTTTAATATATGTGTATATATAAACTATGGAATACCTAACTTAATACTTAACCACTTTAATACATAAACTATAATTATTTAGGTTATTTTACACAAGTCCAATAATTATCCGATTAAGGCTTCGTTATCTTTTTTAATCGAAAATATAAAAATTCATTAAACATCCAAAATTTCTTATAATTTCCTATAATTTCAAAATGAATAAAGAAAAATAAAAAAAATAAATAGTTTGGTTAAAACATGTTTAAATTTTTTTAAAAACTGAATCTAAAATAAAAATAAAAATTTTTATAAAAATAAAAAAGTCTTTTTCAGATTTACAATAATGCATATAAAAATCAAAAATAAAAATAATTTTTACTTGTTGATTTTGATTTATTAAACAAGTATCAAGCCTAAACAAGTACTTGCCAGTATTTTAGTTTTAGGTAGGTAATAGATTGATCAAATACTTGGCATAAATAAATATAAACTTGTGATACCCGCACTAGACAAGTCAGAAAAAAGTATAACTAAAATCCGGGTACCTAGTTTTGTCCACTCTTACTGGCGGTTGATGACGATGATTGAAAACATTATTAATAGCAAAATATTGATTAATTTTTATTTAAAAAATGCTAAAAACTAACAAAATAATATCTAAGTAGCTTTATTTATTCTTTGGAGCTCATAAGATTTTGTAAAATTGTTCTAATAAATTTTAAAGAACTTTCTAAAGTTTTTACAATATTTTGTTAATTTTTTTAAAAAAATAAACATAATTTTTATCAAACATAATTTTTAAAATGATTTTTATTTAATTTATCTTGATTTATTTTGGAATTTTTGGATATGTTTTAAATTTTTTATAATTTTTTATTTTTTGGTAAATTTTTAATTTTTAAGAGGATTAAAGTTGTTTTAAACGCTAAGTAACCGAAACGGTGTAAAATGGGTTGATGATTGATAATTTATGTTTTAAAGTATATAAACTTTGCAATTAGTGTATTAAGTTGGACATTCCAATATTTTATGTATGAAAAAGGTAAATAAAATTCAGTCGGAGTATTAAAATAAAATTTTCCTAAATTTCAATGTGAAACACGATGGAAGCACATTTTTGTATTTAAAGAATTCCACAAAAACTTACATTTTAGCTTTTAATGCGTAATAACGACTAAGAAACATAAAACGTGATTAAAAATCACTTTGATTTGCTAGAGTAAGTAAAAGAACAATTTAATTTATTACGATAACTAAATGATTAAAATTTGATTTGTTAGATTAGGTTTAGTTTAGGATATATGAGTTTGACGATCTTTCATATAAACTAGAGTTAAGAATTTTGTAATGAAGATAATGAAAATGAGAATGAAAAGATATTCTTAATTTTTGACTTCAATAATAATATTTTGACTTTTAATTATATTATTAAATTTTTATGTCGGGGACTCATGCTGATTTAAACGGTATACTTTTTTAATATACTTTAAATGTTAATGTTCAATTATATACGTTATATATATATATATATATATATATATTTTTTTTTCCAAAACTTTCACACTTGTTTCTACGTTTTGAAACGTTTGGCAACCTAAGTTAACACAAAACATTGATTAATTTTTATTTAAAAAATGGTAAAACTAAAAAAATAAAATCTAAGTAGCTTTATTTATTCTTTGGAGTTCATAAGATTTTGTAAAATTGTTCTAATAAATTTTAAAGAACTTTTTGAAGTTTTTACAATATTTTGTTAATTAAAAAAAATTAAACATAATTTTTAAAATTATTTTTATGTAATTTATCTTGATTTATTTTGGAATTTTTGGATATGTTTTAAATTTTTTATTTTTGGATTTTTAGTAAATTTTTAATTTTTGCTTAAAAAAGAGGATTAAAGGTGTTTTAAACGGTAAGTAACCGGAACGGTGTAAAATGAGTTGATGATTGATAATTTATGTTTTAAAGTATATAAACTTTGCAATTAGTGTATTAAGTTGGACATTCCAATAGTTTGTGCATAAAAAAGGTAAATAAAATTCAGTCGGAGTATTAAATAAAATTGTCCTAAATTTCAATGTGAAACACGATGGAAGCACATTTTTGTATTTAAAGAATGCCACAAAAACTTACATTTTAGCTTTTAATGCGTAATAACGACTAAGAAACATAAAACGTGATAAAAAAATCACTTTGATTTGCTAGAGTAAGTAAAAGAACAATTTAATTTATTACGATAACTAAATGATTAAAATTTGATTTGTTAGATTAGGTTTAGTTTAGGATAATATGAGTTTGACGATCTTTCATATAAACTAGAGTTAAGAATTTTATAATGAAGATAATGAAAATGAGAATGAAAAGATATTCTTAATTTTTGACTTCAATAATAATATCATTCAATTTTTATGTCGGGGACTCATGCTGATTTAAACGGTATACTTTTTTTTTAATATACTTTAAATGTTAATGTTCAATTATATATATATATATATATATATATATATATATATTTATTTTTATTTTTTTTCCAAAACTTTCACACTTGTTTCTACGTTTTGAAACGTTTGGCAACCTAAGTTAACACAAACCTTGAATTGTTTTATTTAATTTTCTAGTCCTCCGGCAATGTAGCCAATTTAGGGATCTATTGTTTCTTTGCTTTTGTGTTCGCATTTTATCAATATGGTTATTCTCCTTTTCAAATGAAACTATTACGGTATTACCTTTAAGATTCAAACATAATTCTGTGTAGATGCAAAACAGTAAAAGTATTTGCATTTAAACTTGAAATAACTTTTCATAAAATAATAAATGAAGAAGTATATATGATCACTTGACTCTTGCAAAATATTGGCTAAAGTCAACGAATAATGGAGGAGGGAGGACTTACAAATTGCCATACTTTTGGACCGTAGCTTCTCTTAATTTCTTAAGCTGTTCATGCTCTCTTGGATACGCCGTCGTTTCAAAGATGTACTGTCTCACATGAGTTGGTTCGAATTTAGCTTTTATGGAAAATCTTAATCATTAAATGATAAATAAAGGCTTTAAATCCGAACAAAAACAAAAGTAAGTTAGGAGAAATGTTGAAAGATAAAAAAAAAGACCTTCTTGAGAGAGTCGCTCTTGAGAATTCCTTTGGGCGGAAGCAGTTTATCCATAGCTCTGGCTCTCTTGATGCCTTTCAACTTTAAAAGCTTTGCAATGCCAATCAACATATTATCTTTTTTTTTTTTTTTTTTTTTTTTTTTTTTTTTTTTAAAAAATTTTTTTTTTTTTTANAGCCAAATAAAGCCCAGGATTACAACTCCAGCCCATTACAAACCCAAATCCTAAACTCCCTAACCCCAATAATTCCAGAAAGGCTTCCAAGGCCCAGACTGGCCCTAAAGCCCATCTAAACCTAAAAAAGCCCAAGAAGGGAGAGGAGAACCCTAACCCTAAACCAGCGCCGCCGACTGCAGATTCCACCTCCTAT
>OVBE01002717.1:0-29519 GCA_900406425.1 Iberis pinnata
GCTGAGTATGAGATCGATCTCTGTGCTGAGAGTGAGATCGATCTCTGCTTCGGTGCAAATTGATGTAGATCGATCTCGCCTTGAGAGTTTGGATTGATCTTGTCTTGAAAAATTCAGATCGGTCATGCTTGCTTCTGGGATTAGACTGGAGCTGAAGAATGGGATGAGATCGATCTTGGAGCTGAAAGTGAGATGGGATCGAGTCTCTTCTTCGTTGCAGATTGATCCTTGAGTGAAGATGTGGGTTTGGATATGTGCTGAAGTGGGATCGATCTCTTTTGCACTGAGATCGATCTGACACTGAAATGGAGATCGATCTCTGCTGTGAGATTGCAGATCGATCTCAGGCTGAGGTTGAGATTGATCTCTGCTGAATGAGATCGATCCTAAGCAGAAGTGAGATCAATCCATAGTGAAAATGCAGCTTGGTCCTGAAAGTTGCAGTGACTTGGTGATGTTTTCTGAATTTTCCTGAAAACTCCTGAAAGTCTTGAAAAATCTCCAAAATGCATGCAAATGCAGATCCTAATGCAAAACTTCGTAAAGATCATAAANATGCTAGATGCAATCCTAAAGAGCTAAAAATTGATAAGAAATGTTATGTATAAACCATGAAATTCTAGTGTTATCAAAGGGACAGGAAGCAGGGTGTTCTGAAGCTATCAAAAGAGAAGTATATGCATAAGGTTTTCGGGAGTTTCAGAATGGAAGATGCAAAAGTTGTAAACACAGTATTAGAAGTTCACTTCAAGTTATCAGCAACTTCTAAAGATCAGCTGATACAGGATGAATACTTCGTGAGATCAGTGCCTTATTGCAACGCAACCGGAAGCTTGATGTATGGTATGATAGGTACAAGACCAGATTTGGCATATCCTGTTGGGGTAATTAGCATGTTTATCAGCAAGCCGGCGAAATCACACTAGAATGCAGTCAAGTGGGTTCTTCGATATGTAAGGGGCATAGTAGATATGGGTTTGGTCTTCAGAAGAGTTTTGGATTTCAGAATAAAAGGCTTTTGTGATGTTGATTTTGCTGCTAACTAGGATAAAAGAAGGTTTTTATCAGGTTATGCATTTATGTCAGGTAGAGGAATCATAAGTTGGAAGTCAAGCTTGCAAAGAGTTGTAGCTCTATCCACTACAGAATCCGAATTCATTTCTTTAACTGAAGTTGCAAAAGAATCAGCTTGGTTAAAAGGTTTGAGCAGTGAGTTTGGATTCAAGCAAGAATTTGTGAAGATTATGTATGACTCTCAAAGTGAAATGTGCCTAGCAAAGAACAATGTGTTCCATGAACGAATAAAGCATATGGCATTGAATTTGTACAAAATTAGAGACATGATTGCTGATGGAGAACTTAAAGTGTCAAAGATTCACACAAGTGAGAATCTTGCAGATGTGTTTACAAAGGTTTTACCAGTCAATAGATTCAAGTATTTACTTGATTTGTTGGGGTCTTCTAAGGTGTGAAATTGAAGAGACATCCGAGAGGAATTCACTAGACAAGTTTAGGCTCTTGATAAGGAATAAGAACCAAGGTGGAGTTTGTTGAGAATTGGTGTCTCATTCTGGTATTAAATCAGAGCCGGTTTGATTTCAGTTATTTTGGTTTAATGTTGAGTGAACCGGGTTCAAATTAATTAAGGTCGAACGAAATCGTTTCAGAGTTGTCTCACTCTACCAATTCAAGATCATCTCCTCTCATGCGCCAAGAACACTTCGAAGGAGCTCACTGATTCAGTTGGGAGTTTGTTTTTCAGTGGAGAACCGTTAGTTTGTTAGTGTGAGCTTGTATCGTAGCTATAAGAGGTGAGTGTTATTGTATTGGGTTGATTGATTAGAATGAGGTGAGAGATTTCTTAGAGAGAGAGAGAGA
This sequence comes from Iberis pinnata, assembly GCA_900406425.1. Lineage (NCBI taxonomy): Eukaryota > Viridiplantae > Streptophyta > Magnoliopsida > Brassicales > Brassicaceae > Iberis > Iberis pinnata. Next base: position 1,879 of record OVBE01002717.1, read on the forward strand.
GAGCTTCGGTGAAGAGCATGACAGAGAGAGAGAGAGAGAGAGAGAGAGAGATTTCTTTTGTTCAGGTGTAATCGATCCTATAATCTAGTGAATTATGAGTATATCTTGGCCAGGCGTAGGTTCCAATTCCTTGGAACTTAATTAGATAAATCTATGTGTGCAATTTGTGTTTTTTCTTTAGCGTTTAGTTTTGATTTCTTCCAAGAACAAGATTTCATAACCAAGCTTGATATACTAGTTTGGGTGTTGCAATTGCAACAGTATGTAGTACCATCCGGATGTGAACAAGGAACCGAGAAGTTCAAGGATGTTAACTGCACTTTTGTTTTGAATGAATGTTAACACTCCCACAGATGCAATGCGGAGAAGTTAAGGATGTCTCTATCTTTTGGTGTGTTATTTTTCTAACTATAATATACATGCGCCATTTCTAAATTTGGTTCTTGAGCTACTTCATATGAAATTATTATTGATCTTCTGTTATATTATAATCCATTTTTTTAACTTTCTTTGATGGATGATACTTGCAATTACTGTTACAAATGGTTCTAGACTGTTGCAACGTGGGAACGAAATCAGAACAAGTTCGTTTCTGATATTTTTTTATTAACTCCATTCCTGATATGCAACCAGTTTCTTAAGAAGGGGTTATAAAGAGTTTGTAGTAATAGAAAATGAAAAATTTGTGAATGATTGGAGTTTGTTGTTTTGTAAGAGAGTCATGTGAAGCTCTTAAAAGTAGCAGAAGCAAAGTCTTTCTATTAACTGCTTGGGCCACACATCACATATACGATATTGGAAACCATATAACCTCCTATTAAGTTGTGATTTTGTTTTAATGTCTATGTTTTATGATTCTGTTTCAATGTCTCTATTAAGTTGCATTGTGTTTGATTTCAATGAATGCATTGTGTTCTGCTTTTACTTGTTTCAAAAGCAGATGAAGAGAAGAAGAGGAACAAGAAAAAAAAAGGAAGAGAAAGAAGAAGAACAACAAAAAATAAAAAAAGAAGAGAAAGAAGAAGATGAAGAAGAAGAGTGACATAAGGAAAATAAGAAAACTCAGAAGAAGAGAAAGAAGAAGAGGAAGAAGAAGCATTATAATAAGTAAATGATGTATGTGGTTTAGAATTAGGATTGCAATTTATGGAAATGGTTTGATTCAAGATGTTTATGTATTGAATTATGGATTATGGATTTATATGATTAGGATTAAAGTGTAAAAAAAAAAAAAAATTTAGAAACTTTGAGGTTCTTAATGGAGATTAAAAAAATTAAGAACCAAACTAAATTTTTAAAAAATTAAAATCATTATAAAATTGGTTAAGAACCTTTAAGCTGATAATTATAGGAAATGCTCTAAGCATTATAAAAGGAGTTCTTAACAATTGGAGATGATCTAAAGTGATAACTAATTAAAGTGTATGGAAGGGGGCTATAACAGATAGCCTGCAAAATCTTATGTGGGAAAGTATAGTTAAATCCGCTTTTTCATCAAAATTGTTTGTCTGTTTCTTCTATTTTTGTCAATGGTTATCTTTACTATTAAATGAGAAATACAAATATGGAGGAGACAAAATAAAGAAGATATTTACAAAAAAATGCCATAGGATAAGATTTTTGAAGAACAAAAAAAAATTCGCAGGGTCAAATTCGACCAAATTTTACATTTTGACTTAATGATCTTGAGTTCGATTCGTGAAAAAGAAAATTTTTATCTCAAAAACGCCCGGATCCTAAAACGGCTCGGGTTTGGCCCGAAAAAAATTATACTTTAAAAAAGAATAGAATTGATAAGGCAACAAGTAAAAATGATCTGGCACAATTAGCAAGGACATGTCTGTATTTGTCCTAGGATGTGGGTTTGATCCACATCAAAAAATAATTCTATAGTATTTTTCTTTTTCCAATACCATTTTCTTCTTTAGTACATTTACAAAATTATTTTTGAAACTTTACTTAATATCCGATTATTAATCGTTTTGCTTTCATATTATATTTTTTAACAATTTTCTAATTTTAATAATAATTATTAAATAAGATTTTCAAGTAAAGATTCGAAATATATTTAACTTTATTGTGATTTAGAATTATCAATCGGATAATATTGTTTAAATTATAATTTTTCAATATTTTTCTAAAACTTAAAAGAAATTAAATATTAAAAATGGTATTTACCTTATTTGTAGCTAAATATGAAATCTTAAAATAAGATAGTTGATTTTAAAATATTATTTTTGTTTTTCTAATTTTCCAAATATTAATTCAAATTTTATAGGTAATATCTTTTAAAAATATATTTGAGTTATATTTTATAAAAAAAGGTTTCATTACTAATACAAAAATTTACTTTAAAATAAAATCTTTTCTTATCTTTAAATTCATTTTCCTAAATATCCAAAATTTAGTTCAATAATATTTAATATTTAATATTCTACTTTTTAAGAAGATTTTGTTAGAATAAAAAATTTCTTATAAAAACTAGGATCCCACATTGAAAATTGAAGGAAGTCTCTTTCGTTTCAAGCTCATATATATATGAGTTTTATGATTAGTTTCAATCTCACAACAATTTTAGTGCAGTAAGTGCATGAAACCGATTTAATCAAGATCCAAACACAAATAATATTCAGTTAAATTTGATTTTATTGAAAATTTAATTTATAAACTGAATGTGATAAATATTATGTGCCTTAATAGTTAAGTGTACGATTTAATCAACATCTAAATAGTAAAAAATATATTCGTTTTAATTTATTTTTAATAAAAAGAATTAAAAATTAAAAATTAAAAATGATAAATATTACTCGGTTTTATGAAAGTGATCCAATGTTTTATTTAATTCGAGTAAGTTCATAAAAGTGCTAAGTATTATTTAATTTATTATATCAAGTTAAATACTTCTATAAATATCTTAAATAATACATAAAAAATTAATAAAAGTTCTTGTTATTTCATAATATAAATTCACGGGTTTGTAACAATCAGATATAACTAAAATAAAAAAATTAAAAGAAATTAAATACAAAAAATTGTAATTAGCTTATTTGTAGCTAAATATGAAAAATTAAATAAGATAATATATTTTAAAAAAATATTTTGTATTTATTTTTATTTTTCCAAATATCAACGGGTATGTATCAATCGGATACAACTAAAATAAAAACATTTAGGCACATATATATATATATATATATATATATTCAATTTTTAGGATTTAACTATATCTGACTATATTTAATCGATAGATTTTTTATATATTTTAATTAAGGAATTTGTTTGATATATTAATTAAGAAGATAAATAATATTTTCGTATTTTTAAAAAAACATTACAAATATTAATTCAAATCTTATATGTCATATTTTAAAAATACATATTTGAGATATATTTTTTAAAAAAGGTTTCCTTTCTAATACACAAATTTATTTTAGAATAAAATCTTTTCTTATCTTTACATTCAGTTATCTAAATATCCAATATTCTAATTCAATTACATTTAATATTTAATATTATAGTTTTTAAGAATATTTTGTTAGAATAAACATTTCGTTAGAAAAACTAAGACCCCACATCGAAAATTGAAGAAAGTATTCTCCATTTTGAGCTTATATATATATGAGTTTTAGGATTAGTTTCAATCTCACACCAACTTTGGTGCAGTAATTGCAAGAACCGATTTAATCGAGATCCAAGCACAAATAATATTCAGTTAAGTTTGATTTTATTGAAAATCAAATTTATAAACTAAATGTGATAATTATTATTTGCCTTAATAGTTTAAGTATTTGATTTAATCAGCATCTAAATAGTAAAAAATAATATATTCGGTATAATTTTCTTTTAATAAAAACGAATTAAAAAGTGAAAGTGATAGATATTATTTTTGGTTTCATGAAAGTGATCCAATGTTTTATTTATTTTTAACTTCTAAATTTGGGTTAGTACATGAAAGTAATAAATATTATTTAAATACTTATTATATCAATGTAAACACTTATGTAAACATCTTAAATAATATATTTAAAAAATCAATAAAAATATTTTTATTTTTTAATATATTCCCGAGTTTGTATCAATCAGATATAACTAAAATAAAAAATTTAGGTATATATATATATATATATATATATATATATATTCAAATTTTATGATTTAAATATATTTGACCATACTTAGTTAATGAGTTTGTTAGATATTTTAATTAAAGAATATGTTTGATATAAATATGTTTTTCAATCTCTAACGGGTTATGACAGTTACGTTTAAAATTATTATATATTTTTTTTTTACGGCAAATAATTTCTTTATAACAGATCATTGTTTACAAGTAATAGTAGAGATAAGGGACAAGCGTTATATATACGCATTACATCAACATGATAAGTTGCTAACTTGGATAAATAATCCGCACAATAATTCGCCTCTCGCGGACGGAACTGATAGTCAACAGGTTTAATGATGTCTTCAAACGTACGTATATAATGATCTAAACTCCTTTGCGATCTACCATCCCTTAACTGCTTGATCATTGTACTGTTACCCCCTTCAAAAATGACATTTTTATATCCCAGACGCCCAATGCATTCCATTTCCCAAATCAAAGCCGTCATTTCATATTCAATAATAGATAACCTTCCGTTAAATCGTTGATGTCCGCATTTTATGAATCGACCATAATTGTCTCGTAGAATCAATCCCATACCAGAACTATATGAGTCATGATTCGAGGTATCAAAATTGCATTTGTACCAGTTACTAGGCGGTGAATGCCATACGCGTACCGGAGCAGCTGTCGTTCCATTGCCTTGTGTTTGATCTTGTACATTTGCAGACAACCAAGCTCCCACGTCCCTTGTTGCACGAGACATAACCTCTTGAATGGTTAAATCCTTCTTATTGAATATCAAAGTATTCTGTGATTTCCATAGATGCCATAGAACCCAAAAAGGCGTTACTCTGATATCCAAGGGAAGTGTAGTTGTTCGCATTGTATTCAATAAGACCTCAACCTTTGATGAACAAGTAGACTGTTGATTTGAAAGTTGTTGGTGTGTCATGCCTAATAATCGCCAAGTTCCAGCTGCATACGGACATTCAAAAAATAAGTGGTTTGACGTTTCTTCCGCCTGGAAATATCGTATACATAATCGGTGGTTAGAAATATGTCGGTGAGCCAGATTTGCAGTTGTTGGGAGACTATTTGAACATAAACACCATATGAAGTGCTTTAAATTTGGTGCTATTGGTAGCCTCCATATTTGCTCTGCTAACGATGGCTTTGAAAAAAAAGGTGGGGGAGACTCTAAAAGCATGGTCGAACTCTCGATCGCTAACCGATATGCCGACCGTACGGTGAAGGAACCATGGCTTGTGTAATGCCACAAATATCTGTCTGGAATAGGTATATGGGGTATATACACTTTTCGGATAAGTTCACGGTCCTGAGGTACTATATGTTGACATAGTGCATCTTCATTCCAACATTTACGATCGTGATCGTATAGTGATGTTACTGCCAATTCCCTGGATGCCTCTGAAAACGTCCTGATTGGTCTAGGTGGAGTAGTTGGTAGTCATGGTTCATATCCCAATTTTATGGATTTTCCATTTCCCAAATCAGCTTGTAAACCCTTCTTGAGTAACTCTTTGCCATTACACAGGGAGCGCCATCCATAAGAGCATCTAGCTGGTGGATGAGCATTAAGAAACCCACCATCCTTGTAATATCGCGCTTGTAGTAGCCAAGATAGTAATGATTGTGGATTATTAAGAATTTTCCATGCTTGGTTTGCCAGTAACGATTGATTGAAAAGCTCCAAATCCCAAAAATTTAGACCCCCTAAACTCTTTGGGAATTTTAGTTTATTACATGCCATCCAAGACATTGTTTTTTTTCGTCTGTTCCTCCCCACCAATAGGTCCTCATTAGTTTATCCATATCCTTTGTGATAGCATTTAGTAAACGGAAACAGTTCATAGAGTAGATTGGCATTGCCATTGCTATACTTTTTAGTAGAATTTCTCGGCCTGCAGGAGAAAGAAACCGACATTGCCATCCTCTGATTCTTGCATGAACCTTGTCCGTAATATAGGAGAACAGTTTCGTTTTTTTTTTGCCAAATTGTTCCGGAAGTCCCAAATATTTTCCACCACCGCCAATGGTTGTTATACGCATGATGGTCTTTATATTTGTTTGTGTATGTTCAAACACATGTTTTCCAAATGTTATTGTTGATTTTTCATAATTGATCAACTGACCCGAAACCGACGCATAGTGATCAAATATTTCCTTCAGCCTGTAACTATTTGCTTGATCTACCTTTAAAAAGAACAAAGAATCGTCCGTGAAAAATAGATGGCTGATTTGGGGAGCTTGACGACATAGATGAATGCCATGTAAGTTTCCCTCACGGACGGTTGCAGCTATATATGAGCTTAAAGCATCATCACATAGAATAAATAAGTATGGAGACAGTAGGTCACCCTGCCGTAAACCACGTTGAGGTTTAAACGATCTGTAAGCACTCCCATTTATTAGGACTGAGAAAGATACATTTGTAACACATTCAATAATCCAACTAATCCACGTCGGCGAGAATCCTTTCTTAATAAGAACATCTCGAAAGAACTGCCATTCAAGACGATCATACGCTTTACTGATATATGTTTTAACAGCCATATATGTTTTCCCCACTATAGAAGATGATTGTAAGGCAGAGAACATTTCATGTGCAATTAAAACATTATCATGTATCGAACGCCCAGGTATAAAGGCAGCTTGAGCATCATAAATTAGACATGAAAGATGCCTTTTGAGACGGATGACCAGAATCTTGGATATTATCTTGTAAAGAACATTACACAAGCTAATCGGACGAAAATCTGACAAGACTTGAGGAGATGTGATTTTTTGGATTAGGCAGATATTCGTGTGATTCCATCCAGGTGGCATGCGGCTATTATTTAAAAAATATTGAATTTATGTCGTAATATCCGCGCCCATGATATCCCAAAACTTATGATAAAACCGTGCTGTAAACCCATCTGGTCCAGGTGCTTTATTAGCTCCAATCTAAAAAAAAGATGTTTTAATCTCCAAAGGAGAGACATGTGAAGTTAGATCTTCATTCATCTCTGGAGTAACGACTGAGGCCATATGATGAAGGAAAGATGCCGAGTCAGGTACATTGCCGGTCCGAAATAGGTTTTGAAAATGTGTTTGTGCTAGCTTTTCGAGATTTCGATTGCCGCTAATCATATCGCCATTGTCATTACGTAAAGTAATGATCCGATTCCTAGCCCAACGATTTTTAGTTGTGGCGTGAAAGAACTTGGTATTTAGGTCACCCGACTGTAGCCATTGATTCCTACTCTTAAGTCTCCAATATTCTTCCTCACGATGATAAGCTGTGAGTAGTTGTTGTTTAAGAGCATTTAAAGTGATTGCCGATATGCCTGGATTAGTTTGTGCTTCATCAATTGCCTGTCTAAGCTCTAGAATTTGACGTTGGGAATTCTGGTTATTTTCTGTTCGCCATAAACTTTCCGACAATTTGAAACGATGTCCATGACTGAAACCGATTGTGATGGCATTCGCCAACCCGAGAGCACAATCGCACTAAACCCATCCGCAGAGGCAAGCCGCCCGTCATATCGAAACGCTTTCCGGCCGCGTTCATTATATTTTCTAATTCTGATGATTGCCGGTCTGTGATCGGACTCCACCATATCAAGATAATTTATAGTCGTTGCCAGAAATATTGCCAGCCATTCATCATTACACATTGCCTTATCTAACCAACTCTCGATTGTGTATGATCGTCGTTTACCCGCCCAAGTTATATTATTACCAAAATGGGGCAAATCACGAATGCCACAAACTTGTACCATAGTTTGGAAATCAATTAGACTCCATGGTTCTCTTGGTCGTGCAACTCTAGTTTCATTTGCATTTAAAATCTCATTAAAATCATCGTTTAGCAACCATGGCCCAGTTCGAGTAGTTGCGATTCTTTGTAATTTTTCACATAGATGATGGTGCATTTGTCTCACCGGGTGACCATAAACACATGAATAATAGAAAGATCCTTCTTCATTAGAAACTTTACAATCGATTAAGCGATCATCCAAGGAAATAATAGACATCCTTACATTGTGATTCCAAAGCAAAGCTAAACCCCCACCCAACCCCAATGGCTTAACACATTGAACCGAATCAAATCCTAATCTAGAAGCAATATCGCGCACTACATCATCAGGATTCTTCGTCTCGATGAGAAAGAGCATGTCCAAGGAATATTGCCGAGATATTCCATTAAGACGTCGAACTACCGTGGACTCTTTCAAACCACGGCAGTTTCAAAAGGCTGTATTCATTGGGAACCTGGTGGGCTTGGGCCCACCGCACCCTTCGAGTTGTCGTAATCATTTGCCCATCCATACAAGCTTGACGGACCAACCATGTCCATTGTTTGTGATGACCAATAGCGCATGTCTTGTGCATTCAAAGTGCGATGTTTGCGCTTGAAAAAGACCTCATGACACTCCTCATCATCAAGTCGCCGCACACTGGACTTCCCGCCACTTGATCCCATAATTTGACCGTAATAGTGTCCTCTTGACGTGGGCGGTGGTGGCGATTCCAAACGCTGCTTCTTGTATGCTTCGGGCCTGTAGCGGATGAAGCCGACGGTGGTGAGAGAGGGGGTGCCGAGTTTGCTATTGGTGAGAGCGCTGGTTCTTCAATCGGGTCTTCAGACGGATCCGGGTCCGATTCCGTAGCGGGATCATCATCATTCGCCGGTGGTGAAGGTGGAGCATCTTCATCGATCTTGTCACATTCATCTTGATCGTGTGTCATCAATCCACATTTGAAGCAAAAGTTACGCAAGCGTTCATATTGAAGTTTCAAGATGACGGGATCCGCACCGAAATGAAACAATCATTGGAATTGCAATGGGGTGTCCAAATGACAAAGTAACTTTATCCGGACATAAGTCGCCGAATGACCACCCCCATCATTAAAATCGGTATCTATAAAGAAACCGAGATTGTGTCCAATGCGAGTCACAATTTCCCGAGTGAGAAATTGCATCGGAATTCCATGAACTTGAACCCAAAACGGGATAGCGCGGAGATCATCTTCGGATTGATCGTAAGCCCATCTATGAGTAGTAATCATCCACTCATTAAACGACCATGGACCACGCCTTATGACACCGTTTAGCGATTCCTCCGAAGGAAACAAAAATTGCAATTTTTTCTCATCGACCATTCGTCCTGAGACGAAATCATTCACTCCCCAAACCCGCAGTAATGCCAACATCATCACTCGGACATTTTGCTTTTTCACATTTGTCGGAACCACTACGAGACTATGTTGCGTAATGGCTAAGGCACGGTTACAAGTCTCAAAAGAAATTTGGATAGCGTCGTCTTCAAGGCCGAGAGTTAGAGACTGCATTTTAGATTTCACTGAATCTGACATTACGAGGAATGGAAATGAAGCGAAGTCGGAAAAAGGAAAGTCGAAGATGATGCAGAGTTTAAATAGGACTTCAGTGTAGAGTAGTAGAGAGAGAGGTCCATGTAAACCATAAAGTAACCGAACATAACTGCCGGCGGTTAAGGCTCCATGATCGGAGAAATAATCGTATGAGCGAAGTGAGTAACCGCTGGCGGTTACGTTGTAAAAGACACGAAGAAAGTATAGAGAGAGAACAAAGCATAATTTCGTACTTTTTGTATCTTTCTTTAACTCTCACTTAAGGTTGAATGGGAGCTTTAAAACTACTCCCTCTGTCCCATTATATAAGACTTTTTGATTAAAAGCGCGTATATTAAGAAACTTGTTTTTTATTTAAAATATTTATACATTAAAAGCACTTCAACCAATCAATAAAAAGATACTATTTTTTCATTGGTTATAGAGTATTTAATAGTTTTTGAAATTGCCTAGAAATATGAAAACATCTTATATTTTGGAACAAATAAAAATCTCTAAAACATCTTATATTATGGGACGGAGGGAGTATTATTTATGCAATTTTAAATGTATGTTTTTATTCTCTTATTCAATTTTAATGTTTGCTTATGTGTTTGTTTATATGTCGTGAAAAAATTAGTGAAATTAGAAATTTGGTTTTAAGAAAACTTTTAACCAATATTTTATAGTTATAATGAAATACACATATTACATTATTCAAAAAATGAAAACATACATTTTAAATAGTCAAACTCCATAGTTCATTTATTTAGTACATCCTACTCGGTACATATATTACATCATATACAAAACAAAACAAAAACAAACACAGAAAAATAAACCTTACAATTAGAATTAATAACTTAACTAAATTTTCGCAATATTAGCTAGTGTTGGATTATTGTTTTTGTATTTTGTAAATCTTCATAATATAAATTAATTAATGTATAAAAAAATATCTATATATATTGCATAAATACCGTATTTCTATTTGTTTCAAAATTATCCTTAAAATGACATAATATAAAATATATCTAAAAATTTAAATTTAAATATAAGATAAAATTCTAATTAATTTATTCTATAAAGAACGATTTGTTTTCCTTAACTGAAAAAGTGCCACGTGATGTAGTTTGACCAGATATTCGCGCTTGCTAAAAACAAAATTGCGTCCCAATTCAATGAATCTAGACCCCTTGTTCTTCGAATACGTTATTTAAGGCCACATTTTGCAAAAGAAAAAAACTCGAAAACCCAAAGCAAATCTTAGTTTTCAATTCCGAAATCTTGCTGTAGAAAATGGCAATGGCTGCAACAGCTTCTTCTTCTGGGATCACGAGCTCTAGTTTCTCTCGTTCAGGATTTTCTTCGGATCACAAAGGTAAAACTAAGTTTCAATTTATCTACGATTCTCAGACTTTCTTCCTTTTCATGAGTCAAAACTGGATTTTAGGTATTGCGAATCATAATCGTTTTTGTTTTGTTTCTTACAGTCTCACACATCGGTTCGTTGAGGTTATTGGATAATCTTAATGTTACTCCGATGTCTCTAAACCTCTCCGAGAAGCGATCTTCTGTAAAACCCTTAAACGCAGAACCAAAGACAAAAGACTCAATGATTCCTCTTGCAGCAACAATGGTAGCAGAAATTGCAGAGGAAGTAGATGTAGTAGAGATTGAAGAATTTGCAAAGAGTTTAGAGAATGCTTCACCTCTTGAAATTATGGACAAAGCCCTAGAGAAATTCGGAAACGATATCGCTATTGCATTTAGGTATAAATTGATTAATCAATGATGAAAATATAAAAAGTGTGCTTTTGTTTCTTACAATTTCAATTGATTTTGTTTCAGTGGTGCAGAAGATGTTGCTCTAATTGAGTATGCTCATTTAACTGGGAGACCATATAGAGTATTTAGCTTAGATACAGGGAGATTAAACCCAGAGACATATCGATTTTTCGATGAGGTAGAGAAACACTATGGGATTAGAATTGAGTATATGTTTCCTGATTCTGTTGAAGTTCAAGGTTTAGTTAGGAACAAAGGATTGTTCTCATTCTATGAAGATGGTCATCAAGAGTGTTGCCGTGTTCGAAAGGTAAGACCTTTGAGGCGTGCTCTTAAAGGTTTAAGAGCTTGGATTACAGGTCAAAGAAAAGATCAATCTCCTGGAACAAGATCTGACATTCCTGTTGTTCAAGTTGATCCTGTTTTTGAAGGTTTAGATGGTGGAGTTGGTAGTTTAGTGAAGTGGAATCCAGTTGCGAATGTCGAAGGAAACGATGTTTGGAATTTGTTGAGAACTATGGATGTTCCTGTTAACACCTTGCACGCGAAAGGGTATGTTTCGATTGGTTGTGAGCCGTGCACAAGAGCGGTTTTACCGGGACAGCACGAGAGAGAAGGAAGATGGTGGTGGGAAGATGCTAAGGCTAAAGAGTGTGGACTTCACAAAGGGAACATCAAGGCAAAGGAGGAATCGAAATTGGCTAATGCGGATATCTTTAAGAGTGAGAATATTGTGACATTGAGTAGGCAAGGGATTGAGAATTTGATGAAATTAGAGAACCGAAAAGAGCCTTGGATGGTTGTTCTATATGCTCCATGGTGTCCCTTTTGTCAAGCAATGGAAGCATCGTATGACGAATTAGCGGATAGATTGGCTGGAAGTGGGATTAAAGTTGCAAAATTCAGAGCTGATGGTGAACAGAAGGAGTTTGCAAAGAAAGAATTGCAGCTTGGTAGCTTCCCAACCATACTTGTTTTCCCAAAGAAGTCTTCAAGACCAATCAAGTATCCATCTGAGAAGAGAGACACCGATTCTTTGACTTCGTTCTTGAGTCTTGTCAGGTAAATAAGAAGCATTCTATCTCGTTCCAGACTGCTAGAACGGATGTAAGTTGGTGTTTAGAGACAGCTTTAGGTCAAAGACAGAGAGATAAACTTTGTTAGATTCCAAAGTTGCAAGCGTGTTTGATTTTTCATGTAAATTTGTGGTTTTACTTTATTAGTGAAAATTGAACTCATGTTTAATCTTTGAATTCATATCAAACATATATTTGAAACTAATATTTCAGAAATTTCCATGAAATTTGTGGTCAATAGTCAAATAAAAACATATATAAGTATCATTTATCGGCAATAAATCTTATGATCTATATATACTTCAAACTATGTAGATCTCTATGTTTGTTATTATCAAGCGTTAACTTTTCATATATCTTTATGCAAAGATTAGTGTAACCTTTAAACTTTTGTCCAATGAACGGGATGTGAGAATAAATAAACATAATGAGATACGTATTTATGTATTTGGTTCGGTTCTTCGGCGTTGAGGCCATTTTGAGTACTTCAGCGACCAAAAATCCTTAATAAAACATATGTAATTTTGTTATTTTTATGTATAATAAAAAATAATATTAGTTATTTTTTGTGAAATTCAGATAGTTTGGTTTAAGTTCGCTTCCAGTTATTTGGATAATAAATTTTATAATTCAGATATTTCGATTTGGTTCAGTTCTTCTTGCATCAATTATTTTGTCAACCCTATGCATATGATTACTTTTTGAAAAACCAGAGTCAAATTAACTAAAGATAGAACCTGTTTCAAATTCATCTCCAAAAGCAAAAGAGAATGAAAGAGAGCTCAGAAGATAAAAACCAGAAAGTAAACCATTATTAAGGTCAGCGAAACAGAGCAAAAGCAAGAAAGGAAACGAATATACATCAAAAGAGGATCAAACCATCAAAGCAGAGGTAATTAACAGACAGATGATCCAAATGTGTTCTCTCCACTGTATGTCATGTAAAGAAACCCATCTTCGTCTTTATGCTCTTCATAGATTGAAGACATCAATGCAGCTGTTTGTAACCAATTTAAAAGACAGAAGAAACCATATATCAAAACAGGAATCTTTAACAAACAAACAAAAAAACAAATTGAAGAATGTTCAAATCCTTTTACCTGTTGGAGGTAATGTGTTCTTGACAAAGACAAAGATTGCTTTTTCGGCCCCAAGTTTGATTCTTTTCCGCACAACATATACAAACTGTCCAACGGTTAAATCAGCTGGTACAAGATACCTAAAAGAAGAAACAACATCAGGATAAAAACATGAACATAGATTGAACTTTAACATCAAAACAAATGTAAATTTAGAAACTCGTTTTAAGTTCATCTTGACATCTATTAAGGTGGATTATAGAACAAACTCACAAATCACAATGCCATTAACATTATAGAAGAAGCTAAACTTGAATTTGATCACATAATGATCCAACAAGAGATAGAGAGATTTGTATCCATATACTCACTTCTTCTTGTCAATGTCAGGAACATCACTTTGTACCGCCTTTTCCACAATCACCTGTATTCAGTTTCTAATTAGAACAATTTACTTAAGGAATTCATTTTTATCCAATATAGAAGAACATACAGGAACTCTGTCTTGGTATTTTTCTCTGATTCGAGTAGATTCAGCCAGTCTTGTCTCTGTCAAACCATAAAGATTCAGTTACAGTTTATGGTTTAGATAAGCATAGCTATGTGATTCAAGCACAAGTACACTATTATCATTCGTGATTCAACAATGAATTAAGTCTACAACTTAATTAATTTGGTGAAACCATTAGAAGCTAAAGATCAAACACAAGAAGTTAAATCAATAATCAAAGATCAAATCAGCCCCATATATATGCAGCAAAAGTTCAAGCAGAACCAACACAGACTCTTAATCAGGCTAACTCAAAACTGAGTTCTATTGACAAAGCAAAAGTATCATAACACAACCTAAAGCATTATCATATCGAGTGATCAGAACCAACACTCTCATGATCGATCGAAAACAAAAACCTAAGGCGATCGGGAAAGTTGCCGGAGAGAGAACAAAAAAAAAAAAAAAAAAAAAAAAAAAAAAAAAAAAAAAAAAAAAAACAAAAAAAAGAANCAGAGGATGGGAAATCTTGAAGGAATTCTTGGCCATGGCGATTCAATCGGTATCGGCGATGATTAAGGAGAGAAAAACTCAGCTTTTGGGCCAAATCGGGATTAGAAAAATAAAAGTCCAATTAATATGACAAAAGGAGATATTGTACATACACCGATGATGATCCGAGAAGGAAACTAGGGTTCGATGATCAATATGAAAAGCAAAAATACGATTCGATCGAGAAAGAAGAAAAAATGATCAAAAATTGGATTTCGTTTAGGGTTTAGTGAATGTTACCTGCACGGCACCGAAAACTTTATACACAAATCTGATGCTTACTTGCAAGTCTTGTCATATATTAGCCAGAGATGATACGACGTGGGATCATAGTATTTTGAATTTGTGAGCTATTTATTGGGCCTCTGGTCGTTGTGAGCTTTCTAGTTTTTTTTTTTTTTTTTTTTTTTTAAAAAAAAANAAATGAGGGAATTACATTTTTGACATTTTCAATATATCTATTTTCACTTCTACCATTTTCAAATTAGATCTCGCCGCTTGCTTTTTAATCTTCTTAATTTACTCTCCTTGATTCAGAGAGATCGCAAGAGACGGGATTCGACCTAGCTCATCTGGAATTTCTCCTGTGAAACCATTTTCGCCGAGATTGAGAAGCTGGAGACTCCGACAAGACGAGATTTCTCTAGGAATTTCGCCGAAGAGACGATTCTTAGCGAGATTGAGCTTCGTTAGCTCGATTAACGACCCGATTCCAGATGGTAGAGGACCGGTTAGTGAATTATCGGAGAAATTCAGAGCTGGCCACAGAACTTCATGAATCAGTACAAAGGTTCATATTCTAATTGCTTATGTTTATTGAACTTGGCCAATGTACATTTGACTGTCTCGAGAAAAGCAGATCAAGGTTTGTAATATATAGCATATCTACATTTGACTGTTTCATTGTGTTTACCAGTTTTGGTGCAGCAAAGAGATTCGTATTATTCATTGTAATCGTTGTTGTTTGATTAAATAAGTAGTTTAAGAAGCTCCTTGTACCCTTTATTCCATACCATTTTACCAATATAGTATGCTCCTTTAGTGAAAGGCTGTTCTAGTTTCCTCATACCAATCTCAAGAAATTTTGGATTCACACCATGAACATTGCAGATTACAGATTTAGGATAATCTTGAGTTGCAACAGATAATCTGATTACCTGCCATGAGTAAGAGTCTTGATTCACATCATAATCCAGTCATTAGATAATTACTCCATCATTTGTACTAGCAACTGTAAAGAAGCTTACCTTGTGGCAGTAAATGCCAACAACCCAACTGTTTAAGTACTTGAGGATTAAGGCCTTGACATGGCCTCGTTTTTCTCTCTTTACATATGCTAAGTAAGTAAGTAGTTAGTGTGTACGATCCCTTTGACGTAATTGAACTTATTTTTCCATTTTTTTTCCATGATGAAACCATGTGAGATGCTCAGGTTCTTCAAGGACAGCAATGTCNTTTTTTGCCATGATGAAACCATGTGAGATGCTCAGGTTCTTCAAGGACAGCAATGTCTGCATCTTCCTCAGGAATAGCATCTGATATATCTCCAACAGGAAGGATACTTCTTTTGTCAGTAGCAAACTGCAATAAGAAGAGTATGTGTGTTTGGTACTGACTAAAGAGAAAGGGCGAAAAAGAAAGAGTGATACATACCTTTCCTGGATAGAAACGTATCTCAAAGTTTAAAGGAAAGGAGACTCTTTCTTGAAGCCAGAGACGAACATAAGCTTCATGATCGGTTGGGGAAGTAAAGTTGATGTTATTTGGGTAGACAAGCAGTTGGTTCTTAGCAGTGAGCCAAGGAATCACCAAAGTGACTCGTGCTTCACCTTCTTTTGCAAGGTAAGCAGCACGGAACAGAGGATTTATAGAAGTTCCTGTCAGCCATGGAAGACTAGCTGTTGTATATATAGCTATATGCTGCTGCTGCTGCTGCTTTCTCGTCATCTCATCGGTCCTGTAAGGGAACTAATTTAGATTTACATCTCAACCAATTCAAGGTGAACTCAACTGTTCCACCTTAAATTATGGCAAGGAGATGACTGCAAGTCTGCAACTTAAAAAAACATGGAAACTCATAATTCCTGCCTATTGAGCAAACCAAGAAAGAGACACGAGGTTCTAATACACGTATCTAACATCAAATCTTTACAATCTAATATGATACATACCTGAAGGCTCTGACGTTGACAAATAGCAGAAGCTAGGAAGGTATAAAAGTCTCAAGAGTTTTGCGTGAGAAGAAGAATCTTCTATGTTTGCTTCGTTGGCCATTTGTTTAAAACCAAAATTACAGGTTGGTCGCTGTATCGTCTAATCTTCGCTTAGTTCAACAACAAAGCAAGAATTAGAGAGTTATGGGCTAAGGCCTTCATTGGTGAGCCCATTTAGTAATAAAATTGTGTGGTAAAGCATTGTAGAGAGGAAGAATGTGAAGATATCTTTATTGCCAAAAACTAGTATAAGAAGTTTTTAAATCTTCTTTTTGACATAATCATACTGTATTAGAAAAAGAAATTTCAGATATGGGACCTAGAACTAGCCCTGTTTTTTCTTTGACATAATTATAAATTCTGAATAAAGAATGTTGTTGATGATTGCAAAGATAAGAAGATTTTGTCTTGGCTCATTTCTCGTGAACAAGTGGACTGTAGATTGGGAACCACATGTTGCGTGTGATGTAATTCACTGTCTCCTCCTATTCGTTCAATCAAATATTCAATCAGAGAATTTAACTTATACTCTACCTTAAGACAGAGATCCAAATCATTTGATACCTTTGACATATGACTGAGATCTTTAGGACCAACATCGCCATGTCCTTCTGCAATATCATCAGAAACCGCAGCTCTTAAAACAGCAGCACCAACCTCAGCTGTTATGTGTCGAATGCTGCATTTTGTTCAAAACCAATCAGCTTAATATATCTAACTACAATCCTAAGGAGGATAGAGAATCAGAGTAAATACTTACTTGTTGATTGAAGGGTAAAGAATGCCTTTTTGAACTTCTTCGTCTGTCATGTATGATGCAAGGCTATTTGAATATATAAATCATCAGGCCACGATCCAATGGTTTGAAACACAAAACACATTCTTACCATTCGGATGCTGCTAGTAGCATCTCATCGGTTACAATACGTGCACCTGAGAGCAGAGTCCCTAATCCAATCCTGCAATTGATAACAAGCATAGTTGAATTTCTCTAAATTTATGGATTCATTGAAGTAGTTTTCAAGAAAAAAAATTACGAACCCGGGGAATAGGTACATGTTATTAGCCTGATTCACATGTCCAACTTTACCATTCTCTGCAATTGCAATTGTACAAAACAAAATGAATACTTTAGCAATTTAGATGAAATTTCATTATAACAATAGCATACCAAGTTGAACGTTTTCAAAAGGGCTTCCACTTCCAAAGACTATGCTTTCTCCAGCATGTTTAAATGCATCATCAGCAGTGCACTCAGCTGTTACACAGATAATAAAATATTCAGGTTACATCTTCCAAAGAAATGCTACATTATTCTGGAGACAAAAACACACAAACCATTCGAGGTGGGATTTGACATAGCAAAAATGGCAGGCTTGCATGAATCAGATTCTCGCATTGCCTTAAGAACCTTGAAGCCAGTAAACCATATAAGTACAAAACTGTGTAGCTAGTATTTATCATGAAACTATATATATGTTGGTTGAAAAAGTCGCCTACTTCTTCATTGAAGATGCCACCAACTCCAGATAAACCAAGTAGCACATGTGGCTTCACTGCCTTCACCTGACCAAATTTGTACACGTGAAACATGATTCATAGACACTAATAGATAAATAACACAATAAGACTTAAGCTTTTACCACTTCAACTATACTTGCCCCCTCACGTATCTCAGCTGGATTTTTGGCAAAAGGTACAGTTGCTGGGTCAAGTTTTGTCCTCTCTGTGGTGATTAGACCCTGAAACCCCAATCATTAGATTATTCAAAGATCGTATGAGGCAAGCAGATTAAGAATACAATATGCCAAAAATATTGACAAATGGATAACTCTTTTAAATATTTTTGACTTCTTCTAATTAAAGTTTAAACAATATCCACAAGCAAACTCTAAAAATGACAGTTTCAAAGTCAACTGACCTACGCAACTACGCAAGTAAAACCCATTCAGGCAAGGGAAAACGGAAACTTACATCTTTATCTATCAGGTAAAAGTTTTTTGATGCAGCAATCTCACTGATGCCTGCCATTCTTGCAACTGCTTGTACTGCCATTTTAGTTACACCAAGCCCTGCACTGAAAGTAATATACAATACAAAAGATGAGAAGAAAGTTACTACATAGTAGTATATTTCAAGTGAGTATCTAAGTACCTTCCAGCTCCCACCACAACGATCTTTTGGTTCACAAAGTCTGATAAAGGCCGACCTTGGGATCTCACAGTTCCCAATAGTCCAGCGAGAGCGACACCAGCAGTTCCCTAAGAAATTTATACACCAACCTTGTTATACATTAAGAGTAGCTATTAAGTTAAACTGCAATGATGAGAAGATACCTGGACATCATCATTGAACATGCAAAACTTCTTCCGATATCTTTCCAATGTCTCAAAAGCCCATTTTGCTTGGAAATCTTCAAACTATTAAGATAGAAAGAACCATTTACTCATCTTTAACACAGAAAGCTACATCCAAAGTCATCATATATACCTGCACAACAGCCTTAGGCCAACGTGTGAATGCAGCTTCCATAAATTCATCTATAATCTCAAGGTACTCCTCTCCTTCCAACCTAGGTTGTCTAAGTCCTAAATCTGTGAATTGGAGAAGACACATGAATGAGAATAACAGCAAACACATTCAAGAAAAGTACACCAATATCAACCAATCAAAGTTGCTTACAGAGAGGATTCTGAAGGAGCTTTTCATTATTTGTGCCCACATCCAACATAATTGGCAAAACCTGCAGAAGAACAAGGAGTTGAAACACATGTTCTGTATAGCAAAGACACAAACAGATGGACATACTCTCTGTGGATTGATTCCTGCAGCAGACACGTACATGTCAAGCTTTCCAATAGGAATTCCAATTCCCTGAACTCCAAGATCACCTAAGCCAAGAATACGGCTACCATCTGTGATTACAATCATATCTACCTGCTGAGATGGCCAATTATATATCATAGACATCATCTCTCCTTTGTCTTTAGCACTAAAGTACATTCCTCGTGGTCTTCTATACAGACCAGAATAGTTCTGACAAACCAGTCCAACCGTGGGAGTGTATATAATAGGGGAAAAATCTTTGATGTTATCAATAAGAACCTGTAGAGAACAAGAGTGAGCCAGAGAATAGAACAAGGATGCAGTGAAAAACATTACTCACTCGGTAGTATAAAGTCTCATTACGGTCATGCAACCTGTTAAGCATCCTCCACTTTGCTAAAGACACAACGTTTTCTGGTTGTCCTTGTGTATTCCTCTCTAGGGAACGAAAAGACTCCACTGCCAATTTATTCTTATCAGAGACTCAAATGAATCCAATTAGTTGAGAGAGATGATTTTTGCAGATGCAACTTACTGAAACGTTCGTATTGCTGTTCAACGGAGATAACACGAGTAGGAAGCAAGCCTCGTAGCCCCAATCTGTCTCTCTCAGTCAAAGGAAAAGCTGTGTCCTGCACTCAACTCAACAGAGAAGATATAAATCTTTAGTTTAAGCAAAAAGCGTCTAAAACGAACACAATAAAGAGACCTTATTAAACCAAGGATCATGAAGAATATCAGCACCACGCTTGTGGACGATGCAAGGACCAGGAATGGCCGTCGACAAGCAGCGCCAAGATCCACGGCTTGCCACCACCTTTGAGAGGCCAGAAAAGTTCCTCCACATCATTGACCCCGAAAACCACTCTCAAGATCCGACTAAAAGAAACAACACACTACAAAATTGCAAAACTGCAACTCAATGATATGATAAGTTCAACAAGAAACTTAAAGAAGAAAGAAAAACAAAGAACAGAGCAATGAATGAATGATGATAGCAAACTATGAAGTCGAAATGTATACATACAAGGAGGTTTTAGCTTAAAGCTCTTCTTCTTCGTCTAGGGAAGCTGTCTGAAGAGAGAAAGAAAGAAAGAGTCAGACAATAAATAAAGAAAGTGACATTTCTGTTCTTCCATTTTGTATTTGAAGTCAAAAAATAAAGAAAGGAAAAAAAATCTAATTTGCCCAAAAGAAAGAAAAAAAAGGCAAGAGGGGTATAAACAGAAATGTGAAAATATAAGTGAATGAGATTAAATGTGAAACTTTCTCAATCTCTAACTCACCGTTAGATCAGTTTCTATGTTGTAGGGTATTTACGTTTTTACCCATGAGTGTAATGTACCACTTAGTAAGATAATATATTACGTCTTCTTATAAAGAATATATCAAAAGGTGAAAAGGAAATTGAGAGATTCGAGCATTTTATAAGCAAAACCATCCTTTACAAAATATTCGATGCGGCGATTAGAAACCGCCAGCTTTTTACCTCTTTACTTTCTACCCTTCATGTCTAAATGAAGTGCATTTGGATCCAATAATAATAACACTAACAGGTAATTTAAATAAGAGTTAGATATTTTGTGTTTGTCCAAAAACATCATAATCAGAAAGTAGGACCAACATCACACACACAAAAAATGTGCACTCTGATAAGTATTTTGTGACCTATAAACACATGGCGAATGTGATTAAACAGAATGGTGGGTCATGAACAGTGATGATAAAGAAATGCATCAAAGAATAATTAAGATCATTCATTGAGCATGGAATGGAATGCAGATTCTGTCCATTGTAGTCATAACATAACAAAGAACGAATTATGCTTCAAAGACTTCTGGCATTTATCATCAATTGCGTAACATACCATACCTTCACTTCACATGTAGATTCCTAAAGCACTTTCAGTGCTGTTTGGAATAACATGAAATTTGAGACGATTCCATGTGTCCTCCTAACATAACATAGCAAGACAATGACATATTATTATATATATATATATATGGTCACAATACTGTGAACTATATAGATGAAGATGAAGAAGAGATATTTTAATGCTCACATCTGTCTCCACGCTTTAATGCTCTTTTTGGTAATCATCTTTGGTCCCATATCTGTGAAGGCATGTGTGGTCTTTGCTGGAATCAAAATAAAACATCAAACAAGAGATTTGAAAACTATAGACTATAGAGTAGCATGGAGGTTGCTGGATTTATCGCATCAGACAAAGTAACCAAACACTCTGAGTATCCACCATATTTGGTGCTCTTAATTTCAGTGTTTTAACTGAATTCCTCTTAAAGATATTGCAGAAGAACAAAGATCCAGGAAGACCAGAATAAATAATCAATAACTTCTTCCAGACATGGTGATGTCAGAGACAAACAACACGAATTCACAAAATTTATACGGTTAGGGAGGGACACACTAATGGCTGAGTAGGAGAAGGTTCTTAATTTCACACAACCATATTATACTATCAAGTCAACCAATGCTATAGATTCACACAAATCAAATATGCAACACCCTGGACTTTATCATTTATAACTCAAAGGTTCACTTAGCTACACATTTATTTGGAATACTATACTTTCTACGATCAAATTCCAAACAAGTCACTGAGTAATAGTATGTGATCTCTTATTCTTATTTTCTATTTCCTAAAAATTCATAGAACCTCGAGCTCTGAACGAGGAAGACTCCGATCATAGCTATGCCAATGATTGGGCCTACAGTAAGTAAGGCCCACCAGACATACTCCAAACTCACCACCACCTTCTCCTCCCATTTTCCCTAGATCGGTCCGACGAGTGTTACAAATCACCAAGGAGGAAGAAGATGAGACTTGGTTAATTGAAACTGGCCAAACTTGGGCCGAACATATCAAAAGCCCAAAGGCCCTGTAAAATTCGACCATAGAGTAGAGATCACTCTCTCCACCTCTCTGTTTTATGCGATACCAGAACATTCGTCTCTCTCTCTATCTCTTTATATAATTGCTCTTTCGCTTTTGTTTAATTTTGGGAGTCTTTTTTAAAATCCAGATCTGCTTCTCTTTATTTTCGATTTCCTGATTCTACTTCTCNTTTTTTTTTTTTTTTTTTTTGTTGCTTTACCCTGTGTAAATTACATCGCGATTTTGTCAATATCTGGTCATTACCACCATAGGTAGAGAACCCCTCTTGACCTAGTTATTTCTTTGCTGTACAGATCTCTCCCTAGTCAGAGTTGAGTTTGGTTATTTAGCTTTTTCATTAGAGATCCTTTAACTTCATCATGAACAACAATCGAGGAAGGTATCCTCCAGGGATTGGGGCTGGTCGTGGAGCCTTTAACCCTAACCCTAATTTCCAATCTCGCCCTGATTATCAACACCAACCTCCTCCCCAATACGTTCAACGTGGTGGTTACTCCCAACAGCAACAGTTTCAGCAACATTCGTCTCAGCCGCATCAACAACAGCAATTGCAGCAACAACAACAATGGCTTCGAAGACATCAAATCTCTGGTGGTAACAGTAACGGCGACGCTGTTGTTGAAGTTGAGAAAACTGTTCAGTCCGAAGCTATCGCCACAAAGTTAGTTTAAATTTAGTTGACCTCTTTCTTATAAGCTTATGCAACTTCTCATATCTCTTCCACAACAATGGCATTGAACTGTTTAGTCTTTGAGTTACAGAAGTGTAATATTCATTATGTATGTGTTATTTTTATCTCTTCAGTTCGGAAGATTGGAAAGCTAGACTAAAACTACCTGCACCTGATACTCGCTACAGAACAGAGGTAAGATTCAGTTATTAGGACTAAAGCGAGTAGATTATGATTTCAATTTTGCATTTTGCTGTTAGCAAGTGTTCATACACTGTCCTTTAACAATCAAAAAAGTGTTCTTGCTTAATACATAAATCAGTATGTGTTGATAATACTCTATTACCTTATAACCATGGCATGCATGCAAAGCTTTTTTTTTTGAAATTTCTGGCTGCATTGTATTGACATTTGCACACGTCTTCACTTGTTCAGGATGTGACAGCCACAAAGGGAAACGAGTTCGAAGATTACTTTTTGAAAAGGGAGCTTCTCATGGGAATATATGAGAAGGGTTTTGAAAGACCTTCTCCTATTCAGGAAGAGAGTATTCCAATTGCCTTAACTGGTAGAGATATCCTTGCCCGAGCAAAGAACGGCACTGGGAAGACAGCTGCCTTTTGTATTCCTGTCTTGGAGAAAATTGACCAAGATAACAATATTATTCAAGGTAACTTTGTCCCCAGCCTTGTTGTTACTTGATTTTTTTATGTGGTAGGATCTAGGATGCTATAAATGAATGGGAAATTTTGGCTTCTACTAGCAATTTGTTTTATGTTGCCTGAAATGTTTTTCTTAAAGATGTAGTGTTATCTTTCAAAGTTAGATTATTGCTGATGCATGTCTTTGTATGCAGCTGTGATAATTGTTCCAACTCGAGAGTTAGCTCTTCAGACTTCACAGGTATGTAAGGAGCTGGGGAAGCATCTGAAGATTCAAGTTATGGTGACCACTGGAGGCACCAGTTTGAAAGATGATATCATGCGTTTGTATCAGCCTGTCCATTTACTGGTAGGAACTCCTGGGAGAATTCTGGATCTTACCAAGAAAGGTGTTTGTGTTTTGAAAGATTGTTCTGTGCTCGTTATGGATGAGGTACATTTTTTATGCTTACTGTTTTGCAGCTAAGTTTCTTTTTACTGTTTGCAAGCTGTAGTACCCGAATCTAATATAAATATGAATGTATTCATCAGGCTGATAAGCTTTTATCTCAAGAGTTCCAACCTTCAGTGGAACATTTGATTAGCTTTCTTCCGGAAAATCGTCAGATTTTGATGTTCTCAGCCACGTTTCCTGTTACTGTCAAGGATTTTAAGGATAGGTTTCTGACGAATCCTTATATCATCAATCTCATGGATGAACTTACGCTCAAGGGTATTACCCAATTCTATGCTTTCGTAGAAGAACGTCAGAAAATTCATTGCTTGAATACGCTTTTCTCCAAGGTCTGCTCTGAACTAAGCATTGATGGTTTTGTTTTCTGTCCTTAGCTTGCTTGCACGTAACTATCTTATTCTTCTGCAGCTGCAAATTAACCAATCGATCATATTTTGCAATTCTGTGAACCGTGTGGAGCTCTTAGCTAAGAAAATCACAGAGCTTGGGTATTCATGCTTTTACATCCATGCAAAGATGCTTCAAGACCA
This sequence comes from Iberis pinnata, assembly GCA_900406425.1. Taxonomy (NCBI): domain Eukaryota; kingdom Viridiplantae; phylum Streptophyta; class Magnoliopsida; order Brassicales; family Brassicaceae; genus Iberis; species Iberis pinnata. The sequence goes on from OVBE01002717.1 coordinate 26,623, forward strand.
CCGTAATAGAGTGTTCCATGACTTCCGTAATGGTGCATGCCGGAATCTTGTGTGTACTGGTATGCCTAAGCTTTGTTATGTTGTTATTGCAGGAGCACACTGGTTTTATTGCATTGAGTTTGTAGAATGAGTAAGTCCTTATCTTGAATAGTTTATGTTTTGATGGTGATTGTTGCAGACTTGTTCACCCGTGGAATAGACATTCAAGCAGTCAATGTGGTGATAAACTTTGATTTCCCAAAGAATGCAGAAACTTATCTCCACAGGGTAAGCTGAAACTGAAAGCCAGAGATATCTACATTGTACTAGATTCCTACGTATTGATGGATGGTCTTTTGATGTTGAGACCAGGTTGGTAGATCAGGAAGGTTTGGGCATCTTGGTCTAGCTGTGAATCTTATAACCTATGAGGACCGCTTTAATCTGTATGTCTTTCTCTCTTGACTGGTTGTTTACTAGAGCACGGTTTCACCTTAGTCTTACCCTTTTTTTTTTGGTTATAGTTACCGTATTGAGCAAGAGCTTGGAACGGAGATAAAGCAAATTCCTCCACACATCGATCAGGCAATATATTGCCAATAACTAAGGGTTTGATCGCCTTGGTATGGTGTTAGGTGTCTCAGTAATAAGTGGTACGGACATACTTGATATGGTTAATGCATATAGGCCAAGCTCATTAGATTAATCTGGAATTGTGTGTTCAGGATGGTTGAAGCAATGGATGCAGGACAACCACAACATTAAAAAGTCTTCACTTTCTGCCTCTTNCTTTCCCCCGAAATTTTTTTTTTTTTTTTTTTTTTTGGTGCGTCTTTGATTTACACATAGACAAGGTCTAGAAGGTTTGAAGTGAAGTCTTTTATTTAATTTTTAACAAGTTAAATCGGTTGATGATATGTTTGTTGTTGTGATGCATATTGGTTTTGTGACTCTTTCATCTTTCAATATTTAAGTCATTGAGACCTTCTTATGGTAGTTGAATTTTTCCATTCACCCAGTTGTACATTCTAGCATATTTTTTAATTCTAGTTGTGGTTTGTGGGCAACATTTCATGGACCATATGGCCTACACATTCCATACTTTTAGTGATTTTTATGTTATTGCTAATCTGATCCAAATTAATGCAAATGATAAGTAATAAGGTCCAACCTAATTTTATTATGATAATGTCTTTAAGAAGCATATACCAAATCAAATTTTAATCTTGTTAAATTGATAAAAATTCCAAGATTTTGATTAGTCCAAATTATACAATTTCAAATTTTCTCATATTGGTAAAAAGTTAAGGGGGGTATAGTCCATTGATTTGATAATTTAGTTATTTTGATGTACTTGTCAAAACACAATCAAATTAATTCAACAACGATAACTACAAAGTTTCAAACAATTTTTATTGTTATAGTAACTCTCAAGTAAGAATNAAAAAAACAAAAAAAAATTTTAAATTTTTTTAAATTGGAAAAAAAAAAAAAAAAAAAAGGTTATAGCCTATTAATTTCATAATTTAATTGTCAAAAAAACACGATTAAATTAATACAATAGTATTAGTCAATGCAATAATATTAACCAACAAATTTAACGCATTTTTATTGTTATTGCTCACTGATTCCAAATTTGAGAAGAATTACTATCATACTTATATTAGTTATGAAAAACAAAACATAACGACATGGAATACACACAAAATGTAAAGAGCAGGAAAGCAAAATCGATGAAATGGTAAGTCACAAATATTGATGATATAATTTTCAGAGAGCTCTTTCTTTGATGATGTCAAGGCTCATCTCACTAGGATCAGTTGCTTGCAACTCAACTTGAATTCCTTCCAATTCTCTCCTGAATCTGTCTTTTGAGCTTGCATACAACATCTTGCTTCTCACTCTTGATTTTTCAGGTGCCCTGATGAATGTAAACATTACATTGTGTGAAAGTGAAACAATGGAGCATGCATGCATGCATATTAATGTGTGTACTGTTACCATGAGATGAAAAAGATCTTGCTCTTTTGGCAATTATCCTCAGTGGTGAAATCAAAATCATAGACTGCATATCGGCATTCATCTTCAGGGATTGAGTCAGTAAAAGCGTCATAAGTTTCTTCAGGATTTCCAAGCTTTTCTATTTTAACTTGTTGAGCAGTCTCATCAATCTTGAACACGATGAACCTATAAGTCCTCTTTGATTTCAACTCCAAAAACTTGACCTTACAATCATCATTCACGTTCATACCAGACGCTGAATTAGCCTACACACACACGTACTTAGTCATTGATTTATATCTTTCAACAAATACCATCCACATGGGATTTTCTCATGTTTACATACATATCTCTTATTTGGTATACTAAGAACATAAACATAAGACATCCATCTTCTAAATATAATATCAAATGTAGGAAGTTACCATGTTTTCTTTGGAGAAATAGAAATCCAAAACCTTGTTTGAAGATTGGGGGAGGATTGAGGTTGAGATAAACACACAAAAATGAGTATTTTGATATTTAGGCTTAAAAATTAAGACAACTTCGTTGTTGTCACGTTGTGCCCATAATTTATATTTATTTTACTCATTCTTTGTTTTACTTATTCGTGTACATCTAATATGTTATATATATGAGCTATACCGTTTGGTGGGGACATCATTGGAGCGTTGAGGTTTTCGTGATTAACATGTTTTTGTCAACCCTCTCTCTCTCTCTCTCTTTTCTCACTATTGATTTAAGCTTCTGCCAATTTTGTGCGGCCCAAATACGCATTGAATCCATAATTTCCCTATATTTTAAGAGATAAAAAGCCCAACACTTTCCAATTATTATTATTATTATTATTTTATCAAAAGATTAGCTTGCTAAGTATGAGTTATAACTCACTGATTTTTATATATATATATATATAT